>JAFIRS010001732.1:0-303068 GCA_018342105.1 Gonioctena quinquepunctata | reverse complement strand
ATGGTATCACTGTACTTGTAGAATCATTCATTTCAAACTTGAGCTGATATTTCGATTATGGTGTTGTTGTTGTCATCGCCTTCGAGGTGGGGTGGCAGGTCTGTGGTGAAGAATAACCTTCGAAGTCCTGCTGTTCGATTCATTGGAATCCAAGACTGATTGCCATCTTTGAAAGAAATCGCTACTCCTCGTACATCATCATCATACGGTATGTCTACGTATAAGATGGTGTTCAGAATCAAAGTCACTAGTATCATTTGAATCATATTTCGATGTTGATGGTTGTGTCGTGCAGAGATTCAACTTTTTCAATTTTCTTGTGATGTTTCGTTTCTCTTCATAAAACTGTAACTCTTCGTTCAGAGCTCTGACTTTTCGATGAAACTGTTCCAATTTCCGTGTATACTCCTCTGTCATCGACAACATAACCTCAACTGACGTCATTTCAACAAAAAACTCCAATATATACTTGTTTCGTTCTTCTCCTCCTCTAAACACTCTTTCGATCCACCCTGTATATATGGTGACGTTTTAAAAGTTATCCGTCCTGCTTCCATGTCGCCGACAGTGCCTTAGTCCGCTTAGATACAAATACGAATAGTAATCATATGAATGAAGTTATCCCACGGTTCGAGCGTGCAGCTGCATACTCTCTTATCTTGTTAATGTAAACAAACTCTTTCACAAAGGATGCCGCCGCCGATATCTTATCTCAATGTAAACAAAGGATGCCGCCGATATCCGGTCGCTTAAATAAACAACTGATAAGAAGTGCTGACGTAGATAATATTCCTGCAAAGACTTGTCGGTTGAGTCATAGCCGCATCATCGCTGGCTCCTCCCACTTTCCAAAATGGCCGCCGCCATTCACTGATCACGTGACACTTCCTCCCAACCAATGCCGTTGACGGATATTGGTTGACACCCCCATTTCAATATGCTGCTCGGCTATTGGATAACGGCCGGCGGCTATCACCACGCCCACGCCTACCAGCTCCCCCCCGTTGCGGATATTCTCTCCCCACCTCCCACTCTCAATCACACACTCCCATACACAACATGGCTGCCACCATTCCGACCAATCACAGGCCACTCCACCCCCCCACCCCTACCCACATACAACCACCCCCCACCCCTCTCACCGCCATCTTTTTCACAAACCCCTCCCACAATGAACCGCCCATGACCGCCACCATCATCCCTACCCCCACCCGAAAACCACCCCCTCAACCGCTCGCCAAAACCCACCCCAAAATAGGGGTTGCGCTCGTACCGGCATAGCATATCTACTTAGGCGTGTGCTGCCTTTCTCGTGATCATACCAAAATTACTCCGATTCGCTATTTTGGTGCCATGATTTGTAGTATACCAATGATTGTTGGGTATCTATCAATGTATAGAAAACTTTCTGCAATTGAATTTCAAGGTTCTAGGTTGAGTTTCCCTTTGCAAATTTCACTTCTTTTGTCGAATCGTACTTGTTTTCCGAGTGATTAGATTTGATACCGAGAGGCGAGTGGTGGATTTTTCGGGATTAAAATGAAATCATTTCCTTTTACTATAATATCAAATAATTTCATCAAATCATTGACTTGAAAAGCAACTAACACAGGTATCAAGTCATGTTATTTATGATTGTTTATGTGTTTGTGTACTTTATTCACAGTTACCATTCAAAAAACCGGATGGAGAGGTCTGTAGATTTCGGATTTTAATTATAGATTCTTAAAAATCACCAAACGAGCTAACGAATCATGTGTTAGAAAAAAGTGGACATTTATTTATTGGAAAATACAAACAGCATTTCTAATTTTATATAAACCCCAAACTCTACAAAAATTGGAAAAGAGTTCAAATCTTTCTGAACGCTTTCAATGTTTCTATGTGATTCAAATCAGAAGAAAGAAGTATAACCAGTACACAAGGATATAAACAGTACTTACTTGGGTTCGAATCCTATTATTACTTAGGAAAATAATATCTAATATTTAACTTTGAAATCCAGAAATGTCAAAATACAACGTTGTTTTGTTTGTCATTGAAAGGAAAACTAAAATAGCATCAGATTGACACGAGCGAATTAACTTCAAATGAAAGTAGCATACAGGGTGAACAAAAATTATTGATTTTCAGGAATGTAATTTTCAGCGATTTGTGATCTTTTGATTTGTGTACATCTTAGAGAAAAAAAAAAGTTGTAGAGCTCATAAAGCTCTATCAAAAGACCTGTTGTTTGTCAATATTGGTATGAAAAGTAACGATTGAGAATTTTTAAACTACTGGACCAATTTTGCCCCATTTTCGAACTCATCCGAGGCATTAATGAAAAATATTTTGATACTCAATTTTGTTTCATTTGCTGAAAAATTTCGTTATATCTCATATATATATATATATATATATATATATATATATATATATATATATATATATATATATATATGTAGAAGGGTAGTCGTTGCTGACTAGTTAGTTATAAAACTCGAGGCTATTGGGGTTTTCAGCAAAGGAAAAAAATGTATTTATTCCCATCATCAGATAGACTACAATCGAAGAACAATACAAGTGGGTTATTTTATTACACGCTTTATATAAGCTTTACTTGTATGTTTGTTTGTTTGTTTGTTTGTTTGTAACCGACTCCTTTGGGCGCGATTTTGACCCACTTTCAGACGTCCGAATGATTTGAAATTTGGCAGGTACACATAATTCCAGTGACAATGCATTGAGAAATTTTTGTGTGACGAAAAAACAATATGGTGGCTCCAATATGGCGTACGAGTTTTATGATTATCGTCCGATTCGCTTCAAAATTGGTATCCGAAGATTTTTGTGGTCAGATTCTTAAAATTGAAAAATTCAAGATGGCGGCTCCAAAATGGTGGACAAGTTTTGTGATTATGGTCTGATTTTATTCAAAATTGGTATGTGTTGGTTTTTGGGGTCAAATATCATGATTCTTTTGTAAAAATTGGAAATTTAAATGGCGGCCGAGTTTTGTGATTATGGTCTGATTCTATTCAAAATTGGTATGTGGGGAATTTTGGGGTCGAATATTATGATTCTTTTGTGAAAATTGAAAAATTCAAGATGGCGGCTTCAAAATGGCGGTCGATATTTGTGATTATGGTCTGATCCTATTCAAAATTGGTATGTGGCGGTTTTTGGGGTCGGAGATTATGATTACCTAATTTGATAAGATAAAAAAATTATATTAATAATAGTTTAAAAAAAACTTAAAAAACACGTTTTTATGAATAAACCACACTAAAAAGTAGGAAATAAATAATAGTTTGAAAAACTAAAAAGCACGCTTTTATAGAAAACCAGACTAAAAAAATAGAAAATAAAAAAAAAGTATTTTATTTTAAAAAAAGCGTGGGGTGCATGGTATCAATAATTATATAGTACATTACACACCGAGGCGATACCATGCACCCCACGCTTTTTTTTATAAAATACATTTTTTCTTCTATTTTTTTAGTCTGGTTTTCTATAAAAGCGTGTTTTTTAGTTTTTTTAAACTATTATTTATTTTTTTATTACAGTTCATATTGTAACTCACAGGTAAGCTTCCATGATGTTACACAAAAATTGTATTGTTCGTGCATTGTGAATAAGGTCGAATGAAGAATAACAAATAAGTCAAGTTAAGAGTTGTAAAACACATTAAAATTGTAAAAAACTATATTAAAGTTTATCTCACCATATGGTGTATAAAGTGGTACATTTTATAGAGACAATTGACATATGACACACGTCAACTATGACGTTTGAGGTTAGGTGTTACCCACTGTTGGATTTTTTCAAAATAAAATTCAATAAATGACCGGATTGTGGTTGGCCTTTAGGTCGTGTTAAATAACATGGTTTCATTATGAAAACTTTGAAAATTCGGTTTAGAGTCTAGTGACAGTAAAAAGGAATAGATCCCACTCAAACGATTGATGTCACTCTTTTTGTTAATGCAATCATTGGATTGTGAAATGAAAACCATTTCTAAGAGAGTTCTTTTTGATCTATGTGACTCAGTCGCTAACACTTTCACTGATTCAAAATTCATTCGGTGATCCAAACTGTTTACGTGTTCTGCTTGAGCGCATCCTTCAGGGTACAATCTGCAATCACTTTTGTGTGAAATTATTCTATTGGACAATGATCTAGGGGTTTGGCCTATGTATTTTTTGTCGCAACCTTGACAAGGAATACTGTAAATGACATTCGTAAGTGAAGTTAGAGAATTTTTGTCTTTCACTTTCGAGAAGACTGATCTGATTGTAAACAGTTTTATTTGCAATTTTAAATTGTTAGAGAATTGAATAAAACTGTGTTAACAATCAGATCAGTCTTCTCGAAAGTGAAAGACAAAAAGTCTCTAACCTCACTTACAAATGTCATTTACAGTATTCCTTGTCAAGGTTGCGACAAACAATACATAGGCCAAACCCTTAGATCATTGTCCAATAGAATCATTCCACACAAAAGTGATTGCAGATTGCATCCTGAAAGATGCGCTCTAGCAGAACACGTAAACAGTTTGCATCACCGAATAAATTTTGAATCAGTAAAGTGTTAGCGACTGAGTCACAAGAACTTTCTTAGAAATGGCTTTCATTTCACAATCCAATAATTGCATTAACAAAAAGAGTGACATCAATCATTTAAGTAAGATCTATTCCTTTTTACTGTCACTAAACTCTTAACCAAATTTTCAAAGTTTTCATAATGAAACCATGTTATCCAACACGACCTAAAGTCCAACCACAATCCGGTTATATATTGAATTTTTTTTTGTTTTTATTCAACAGTGGGTGACACCTAACCTCAAACGTCATAGTTGACGTGTGTCATATGTCAATTGTCTCTATAAAATAACATGTACCAGTACCACTTCATACACCACATGGTGAGATAAACTTTAATATAGTTTTTTACAATTTTAATGTTTTTTACAACTCTTAACTTAACTTATTTGTTATTCTTCATTTGACCTGATTCACAATGTACGAACAATACAATTTGTGTGTAACATCATGGAAGCTAACCTCAACATAGATGTAAGTTACAATATGAACTGTAATTGAAAAATAAAATAACCCACTTGTATTGTTCTTCGATTGTAGTCTTCCTGATGATGGGAATAAATACTCCCGAAAGCTTGGAATAATCTAAAAAGAGTTTTTTTTTCCTTTGCTGCAAACCCCAATATCCTCGAGTTTTATATATATATATATATATATATATATACTTTTAAACTAATATTTGTTGGATTCTGGGGACCATGATCGGCGAAGATATATCAAAATTTGTTGAAAGTCTTGTTGTGATGACGGGACCAATTTAGCATTTGTATGAATGCAAGTGTCAGAATAAGGAATCTAAGTACATTCCTGATTTTTGTTATAATATTACAGTTGACATTTCAATTTGCCATTGGCTGTCGGAGTGGGGCAATTATGTTTGTGTTGATGAGACTGTTGATAACTGACACATATTAAAGAGTTTATATGATGGCCAAAGATTATTGTACACAATAAATACTTGTTACATTCCAAACAACTGTTTGAATTGATATAACTGTGAACTATAAAATTACATGGAAACAATTACCTCGAAAATGTTTGTTCATACAAATACATACTTCAGGAATGAAATGGACCCATTTTGGTACTGAGGGTTATTTGTGACATCAGACTGAAAGTTAATCTTAATATAACTGATTATTATTTGAAGATTGGGCTGCGTGTGTGGAACTGTTATTTCAATCGATATTGAAAAATTGAACTTGATAAAATTTGTCGAATAAATATTCTCCATAAAAAGCAGTTTGCGGTAAGAATTTTCAAGTTCTATCCTTCATTGATTCCACTCTCTAACGTATGCACTGCACGGCTGCATTATGAAACAAATTATTTTTGCGAAAGCAATCGAGTTTTTGGGAACTTCTGGAACAGCACAATTGTTCAGCTTCAATCGCTCATTTCTCAATAAATGTTATTAGGCCAGTAGAGAGAGACAGGATTTTAC
This sequence comes from Gonioctena quinquepunctata, assembly GCA_018342105.1. Lineage (NCBI taxonomy): Eukaryota > Metazoa > Arthropoda > Insecta > Coleoptera > Chrysomelidae > Gonioctena > Gonioctena quinquepunctata. Next base: position 297,041 of record JAFIRS010001732.1, on the reverse strand, counting down.
CAAAATTTAATAATAATTAAAAGTTTCAAAACTTCAGTAGAATGAAGACGACTTTCATATGATATTTGGTCAAATTTTGCAACCCTTTTTTCTGTACAGAAAATGTTGAAAATCAGGATTTAATGAATTTTCACATTATTAGCGCGGAAAAATTTGCGAAAGTTCTGCAAACTTTCGAAGTCTTGGAAAATAGTTCTTTACATACTCTGATGAATTTGCAACCATCCAAAAAACCGGAAATGTTTGTTTCATCGAAAAAAAATTGTTGGTCCTAATGTTCCGATGAAAATTCCAAAAGTTCTGCAAACTCGAAAAATAAAAAAATTCAACAAGAGTTTTGATTTGCAACGTCTTGCGTCAAACGGAAAATATAATTTTTCCTCAAATTGATTTTTTTTGTTAAAATGAGTATCGGAATTATTACAAAAGTTTCAAATAATGGTTGCAAATGGAGATGTCCTGACGTACAATGTTTTCATTAATTTGCAACCTCGTCTGCAACACGGAAATGAGGGTAAAATCAAAAGAAAAATATTTTCGTACTTGTACTCTACCAAAAAAAGCAAAAGTTTTGCGAATCGGGCAGACAACTCATTTTACCAATTGGTGGCAGTATAATAATTTGCTAACTATGTTACAATGCGGAACATTAGGAATTAATTTATTTTTTATTTTTGCAACTACTTTGTTAACTGAATAATAAAGCTTTTGATATACCTTATGAATTACATTCATTGTGTTACCTATCGACCAAGAAGAAGCTCGTCTTCGGTCTGTGAAATCATTCAATGTTGAAAGCTAACATTTTTGATATGAATTCAAAACATCATATTACAATTAGGAATTTGCATTAAAAATACTCTGAGTACGTTTGATGGAGGATCTAAAATCTCTCGACACATTTTCATAATTTTCTTGATTCATTAAAAAATTGAGGAAATATTGAGTTTCAAAAAACACTCGTACAGTTGTACATTAGTACGATTAACCTAAAACTGTGTTACGTCACAATATTTTGTTTACAGAGTAATGAATGCACATCAGTTTAGTAACATGATTTATTACCAGAATAACAAGAAGACTGATCATTGTATTTTTATGACAAACAACTATATAACTAACCAAAAACAATGCACATTCATCTAATAGTCCTGGAACTACAACTGAAATTGAATTGCCTACCAATATATTTTTCCCTCTTTATTTTCCAAATTTTTATAAATCAAGAAAATGATTCCTACGTGTCGATTACATTTCAGTCTACCATTCGGTTCCAATAGGATTTTTCATGCGAAACCACAATTGGAGAAAGTCGAGTGGAACGGTAAATTATAATTTCATTTAATTCAAGAAATACATACCTGTAAAAATTAAATTTGAGATGTGATATCGATTTCACAATTTTTATTCTTCAGCAACGTGTTTGTTTAATGATGAAAATTTATTTCAAAATCTCGTCGATTGCTATAAAGTAATGTTGTGACAAGTAAAAATTTCAAATGAAGAATGATTGCATATCATTTCTAATGCGAAAAAAAATTAATATCTTCCAATAGTCTTTTACCCTAATTCAGCAAAATGTTTTACTCTCTCGATTGTTGCATTCCAGAATATTAGATTGAATTCATTTCGCTGATTAGTCGAAAACAGTGATTGCTTCTGTGATTAATAATTAGTTTCAAATTTTGTAAAGGTTATTAACTACGTAACCGTATTATTCTTCTGATGCATTTCAATCAACCAGTAGAAAATATAACAGATATACGCAATTGACCGCTGTAGACAAATGTCGCTCTAATATATATATCTTGAACCTATTTGCACAATGTTAATAATTTATGGCCAAATAAAAAAAAACATTTATACAAAAAAAATGTTCCATTGAACAATGACGGTTGCAAATCTGTTGTGTCACGTAAAATATTAGTTATAATTTTAATTGCAATTTGCAGAACTTTTGCAAATATTTCAGCAGTTGTAAAAATGCAATAAATTTATATAAGTGGATAACTAGGTTTCGTTTTTCGTATGATGTTGCAAAGTTACATATCCACTGAGACCGATATTTTCTTTATTTGCAACCACAATAAAAAACTTTCGTTATTATTTCAATGCTTGTGTGTATTAAAAATGGTATAGTCGATAAAAAAGTTTGATAAATAACTGATGAGTTTTTCAGAAATGATTGCAAATTTACGTGATTATTTTAAACTTTTTTTCCGTTTAGTTATCCAATTTGCAGAACTTTTGTGATTTTTTTGAACAAATTACATTGAAAAATTTGAACAAATGACAAAAAACAAGGTTCACCATTAAATAGGTATTCCTAGTTTGCAGAACTTTTGCAATTCTCAGTGCAAAAATAAAGCATGGAAACGTTTTTTGCAATTGAAACAATGTTCCGTCCATCGCAGTTTTCTGCAAAATTGTATAGTTTGTTTTCATTAATGCACTAATTTACCATTGAAGTTTGAAAACTTTTGGAATTAATGTTAATTGATTATTTTTATCTACTGGCCTATATGTACTGAAAAAGCGTCACTCCATTATCAGGTGTAGATGATGTGATGATGAAGCAACTTCTTCAAATGGAACACGAGCAGTTCATACAATACACATGCTGATGCTACTATAGGTACCTTATGACTTATACTGTGTTATTCATTTCATTAAACTTCAATTTTTATCTTGTATTTTCAACAATGGTTCGAAGCCCTCCAGTAATTGTTTTTTGAAAAGTCTTTCACGTAAATCCAGATATAACATACATTCGAAAGAGACTTTGTCGAAGGTGTTGGCGTGATGAGGTATTCTTTTTTTTTAATATAAAAGGATTTCGAATGATATATCATTTGGAAAGTCTATTGATTTTCAATCAGTAATATAAACTCCCAACTATTTCATTCCTATCTGATGAACAAATTTTGTTTGATTTATATGATCCAATGACACTTCACGTAACACAATTTCCGAATGAAACTCATGTAAAGAACATACATTTCGATATCAATGATATTGAAAGAAAATAATGGACGCAATGGGGGTCAATTTCATGTCAAGAACAACAAAGACGTTTTTGTAAATAAATAGAAAAATAATCAGGCAAATGTCAGTTGAATTAACGGTTTCATGCGTTGTTCGAAGGACACCATATTCCAAATGAAGAGACACTCTTCCGAAAGTAAAATTCCTATTGGATGCGATGATGAAACCAGAACTCAGTGGGATGTATGAAATTTGTTCAATGAAAAGTATTCAGATAGATCTATCAGCCGATCACTAGTTAGTAAAATCGACAAAGAATTTGGAGAAACTGTGCATGTTAAACCTTTTCTAGGTATTGGAGGTCCCAAAAGTAGACAGAATACGAAACTTGATAATTTGTTAAGTAGAGACAATAATACTCATAGTACTTCACAGACGACAGAATTCACCAACGATGGGTATTTAAAGAAAGAAGAGTACCAACCCGACAAAAAACAGCTACAGAAGCAACTCCATGATGCCCGATCGCCGTATGCAGTTTTGTGAGGTTATACAAGATTTATGTAACAGCATTCTACGTTTCATTAATTATTTATTCCGATAAAGATACGTTTCTCCTACCAGGTACAATAAATTGTCGATACTACAGATATTGAGAGAAGAGAAAATATTCACTTGATGATCGAGGGACGTGCTCAACATCCTCAGAAAGCAAAAATGTGTACAAGGAAATCATCAGCAATGTACGAGGAGAGTGTATCTGTAGATTTACCTATTGTCATTGATAGTCTCGTGGATGACATTTCGAACATTTGCTGTGGATTTGGAAAGTATTTTGTTCAACATCATTGTAAGTAATGATGTTTGTTTTTGATCGAGAATGATCATATAAAGTGATCAGATTGATCATTTACTGAAATCTGATCGTTTTTGAAAAAAAAATTCACCCGATAGAGATGAATCATTTGAAAGCTTGTATGGCTCTAGTAACTTGACATCGAAGGACGCGCCGATAACCACAAAGAGCCGAGACGTTCCAGGAAATTCAAGATTATGATATAAAGGATCGAGAAAGGAAACAGGAGACTACACAGCTCGTCGAATTCTGTAAATGTTAAATTACTTTTTGTCTTTCCTTAATCCTGTGTTCAAGGATTTCAGGTGAGATAGGATAGTGAATTAATTCCAAGTGAATATTGGATATTGGTTCTTTGATTTATTGATAACCTGATTCAATTCAATTCCGAAATAAATCAATAGATAATTATCTTTAGATTAATCCTATAAGAATAATTTCATGAGTAAATTTGAAGATATTTCGAATAGACTCATTACTCTTTTTTTCGAAAATAGTAGTAGATTCACTTCTGAAAAACATGCCTCCAGTAGAACTGGAATCTTGATTAGCAAATATCAAATCATATGATGGTGATGAACACTCTCAATAAATTTATTACTCGTTGCGATAGTTAATTGAAAGATTATCGGATGTATCAAGATGACTCTTTTTAATGGCATATCCTTGAAGGCATTCAATAAAAATTGGTTGACAAAGGAGAAGCCATGGTAGAAAACCGTACCGAATTGAATACATGGAATAATCTGAAAAATGTCCTCAAGCAGTGTTTTTCAGAACGTAGAGATCTAGATTGTCTAGTTCAAGAGCTCACGATAACTACAAAGGAGAACACCTCATTTGCTTTGACGTTAGAATTCAATTATTAAGAAGCAATGCTGTACAGAGAATTTTTTATTTTTTTTTATATGTTCTGGTTCCCACGAAAAGGGATATCCTGTAATGTTCAGAGAACATCGTGGGAACCAAGGGAAAGATGTTCTTCTTAAATTTCTGGAGGTTGTATGCCTCGGGGAACACCTCCCTAGGCAATGAGTTCCAAAGCCTCGCAGTTCGTTGGAAGAATGAGTCTTTGGAAAGTGATGTTCTGCAGGTCTCCAAAGTGACCACGAAGGGGTGTGAAGACTGAACTTGACGGGTTAATCTCGAAGAGACTGCCAAAGGAGGAACGATTGTTGATATTTCAGAAGAGCATCGCCCATGAAAATATCTATAAAATAGAGACAAATCGCCAACTTTCCTACGGTGTTCCAGACAAGTGAGCGAGTTTGTAAGCGAGGCATCACCGACGAGACGAATTGCCCTTTTTTGGACAGAATCCAATAGCTTCAGGATATGTTTAGGTGCCGCACTCCAAATATGCGAACAGTATTCCAGGACAGGTCGGATCTGTGCCTTATAGATCATAAGCAGCTGACTGGAGGTGAAATAGCTCTTGGCACGAAACAAAAAACCAAGTTTTTGGGATGCACTTTTGGCAATGGACCTCACGTGATTTTCCCAGGAAAGGTTATTGCTGATAGTAATACCAAGCATCGATATGGATGACTTCAGTGATATGGTTACTCCTGACAAAGTTATGTTAGGCACAGTGAGATCGGCTTTTCTAGAGAAAAGACATGCTTGTGTTTTGTTTGCATTGAATTCTACCAAGTTATTGGATCCCCATTCGAGAATTGTTGCTAAGTCCATATTTACATTGTTAACATTTCTTCCTCGTTCATTTCTGGTTTCACGGGCTGATATAGGGGCCCTGGAAGAAAGCGGTATGGAGGGTACTATCATCGGCAAAGCTGTGTACGGGACATGAAGTTGCTTTCAATAGGTCGTTGATGTGGAGTAAAAATAGTGTTGGTGCTAGAATGGATCCTTGCGGAACACCAGCATTTATGAGTAGAGTGTCAGATGAAACTCCATCGACCACTACATGGAGAGACCTGTTTGAGAGAAAACTAGCAAGCAGAGAACACAGCTGAGAGGGCAAGCCATAAGATGGAAGCTTGGCGAGAGTCCCTGGTGCCAAACTCGGTCGAACGCCTTGGAGATATCTAATGCCACAGCTAAAGTTTCTCCATACTTTTCAATAGATAGCTGCCATATATGTGAGACGTATGCGAGCAGGTCACCAGTTGATCTCTGATGGCGGAAGCCATATTGCCTATCATTGATAATTCCTGAGTCTTCCAGATATTTCATGAGCTCGATGTTGATGGCTTTTTCCATGACCTTCGAAATAATAGATAGCAGTGCGATAGGTCTGTAGTTGCTAGGTAGGGTCTTTTGCCTTTTAGGGACTGGCTGTACTCTTGCAATTTTCCAATTGGACGGAAATACTCCCAAATTGTAAGAGTGGTTGAACAACTTGCAAAGAACAGGTGTTAGTTCGGGGGCACATTTCTTGAGAACAATCGGCGGGATTCCGTCAGATCCACAGGCTTTGTTGGTGTTGAGACCCAGCAAAATCTTTCTGATAGTACGTTGGCGAAAGGTGATCTCGGGCATGTGACTGTCAATAGGTGTAATGTTCGGGGGTTGTTTTCCCGAAGAATCCAGAGTGGAATTTCCAGCAAATAGGTGCGCAAAGATATTGGCTTTTTCCTGGGCAGTCGTTGCTAGTGTTCCATCTTCTTTGGTTAGGAGAGGAAAAGAGCTGGAAGTGAAGTTTCTTCCCACAGCTTTGGCGAAAGACCAAAATGAACGGGATCCGTTGGGACATTCAACAAGTTTTGATCTTATTTTGGCATTATGAGCATCTTTTGAACATTCTATTGTCTCTTTGCATATGCCTCTAGCCTCAACGTATGCTGCTCTGGTCTCAGGTCCCGGATTTTTTTGCCATCGATGGTATGCTGCCTGTTTGGAAGCCACAGCTCTGTCAAATCAACCACTATGATAAAACAGCTTCAAATACTTTCATTGCAGGATGTACTGGCACCCTGAAAAATAATATGCACCAGCTTCACTGGAAGATGCTATGGCCTATGGCAACGAATTTGAATATATCGAAAGGTTATATGGAGGTCTCTCAGAAATTCAGTTTCCAGAATAATTCTCAAGCAAATTTTAAAACCAGCCTCATTTCCGATCATCCGAATTTCCCCTGCAAATCACAATTCTTCTCAATATAAAAGGAATCAGCTACCCCAAAAACCAGTTCGGCCCAATCAACCAATACTGGTCTCACCGAGACTACAACAAACAGATACCCCACAAATCGCCGAAGTCTTTGGCCCCCAAAAAATGTTTAAAAACCAAATCAAATACCTTCGAATCAGTTGCCAAAACCTGAGCCAATGTCAACCACGTCCCGATACCCCCACATCAGTATCTAGAAGACATTTTCAAAATCCCAGATATCAAAATTTAAAACATACAAATTTAGCAGTCTGAAAATGAAAATATAATCAGTAAAATCTATACAATTGTAGAGAGGGCAAACTAATTATTTCACCCCGATAAGTTACTGCGTTCACCAAATTATAGTTCCTATAGAAAAATTTGTCAGTAACATGTCGTTCCCTGAATTTGCCCATAAAAAAATTGTAAAAATTCAAAAGATACTTCTCTTTATAGTTTTTGATTGACGTATCGGGGACTATATCTGCCCCCGTTCTCAAAATCTTCTGAATCTCCTTCAATTGTTTGAATAACTTGGATTTTTTTTGCAGAGTTTTTTTTATTTTTCCAATGACAGGTGTCAATTGAGATCTGCCAAAAAATTTGAGAGTGATATATCGCTCATTTGATATGTTCAGATCAGTTATCAGCATTCTACCATATCTCACTTCCTCTCTGATGTTTGGTCCATGTCAACAGAATTTGTTGAAAAGCAGTTGTTATTGGAAAGAAGAATACAGGCCAATTCTTCCTATTTTCTCATCTCTTGATGTGGTTCTTCCATCAAGTTTTTCGTCCTATTCCATTCAATCGTATGATCGCCATTGGATGTGAGGATATGTTCTGCAATTTTTGATCCGGTTATTTGTCTATTTCTAATGTAACTCTGATATTCATTTTGGTGCACTTCTAATGGTCTTGACGTTTCACCTATATAACTATCACCACACGAACAAGGTATGTTGTAAACACAGCTTTTGGTACTTTCTTTTTTTGTTTTGTTTGTGTTAGTATAGATCTCAGTGTGTTTGTTGTTCTAAATGATGTTCTCACATCATACCTATTTCCAATCCGTTTGATTTCCTCAGATAATCCGGGGACATAAGGTATTGTGTTGGTTGTGAAATATGTAGGTGGTGGGAGTACTACTGTTGGTTGTGTTAATTGGTTGTTGGGTGGATTTTTGTTTTCAATGTTTTTTCCACAAACTGATCCGGATATGCATTTTCCTTGAGAACAGATTTTATGAGGTTTATTCCTTCCTGTAGATTCTGGTTGGAATTGCAAACTGTTTGGGCTCGATTATAGAGACATTTAACTATGCCTTTTTTCACACTGGCATGATGGTTTGAGTTGTAGTGTGGATATCGATTGGTATGTGTCTTCTTTCTGTGTACAGATGTTTTCATTCGGGATGATTATTTATAGATCATGACATCTAAAAGGGGGAGTTGGTTGTTTTGTTCTGATTCTATTGTGAATTTGATCGTCGGTTTTCGACCGTTTATATGATCCAAGAATAGGACGAGAATCTTGATGAAAGAACCACATCAAGAAAGGAGAAAATTGAAAGAAACGGCCTGTATTCTTCTTTTCAATAACAACTGCTTTTCGACAAATTCTGTTGAAATGGCTCATACATGGTGACCTCTACTCAGAAAGGAAGTGAGATATGGTAGAATGCTAATAAACTGATCTGAACAACACCCCACATATCAAATGAGCGATACATCACTCTCAAATTTTTTGGCAGATCTCAATTGACATCCGTCATTCGAAAAAGCGGAAATGACTCTGCAAGAAAAATCCAAATTGTTCAAACAGTCAAAGGAGATTCAGGAGATTTTGAGAACGGGGACAGATATAGTCCCCGAAACGTCAATCAAAAACTATATAGTGAAGTATCTTTTGAATTTTCACATTTTTTTTTATAGGCAATTTCAGGAAACGACAAGTTACTGACGAATTGAATCATTTTTCTAAAGGAAATATAATTTGGTGAACACAGTAACTCATTGGGGTGAACTAATTAGTTTGCCCTTTCTACACTTGTATAGATTTTCCTGATTATATTTTAATTTTCAGACTGTGGAAGGTTACCAAAAAAAATATGTCAAAAAACGTTGTTCCTCCACAAAAAATCACATTCATTCAATACAAATTCAACAATAAATACACAAAATTTCCAACTCAGAGAAAATCCAAATCTTCATTTTGAAGACATGATCAAAGTGATAACGACCAAAATGTAAATTTTTCAATACACGGCTAAAACGAAAACCAAACAGTAGAACTTAACATCTTTTCAGAAAATGCATTACCATATATCGGAATTCAAAACCCTGAATTAAAGCTTTTGATTGATACAGGTAGTTCTTGATCAATCATCGGACCTTCGATAATTGAAAAAATAGTCCTAAATACGATTCATCATGCAAACACAATAATCAAAACAACCTTTGGAAGTGGAATTATTGGATATGAAGCTATTGTCCCAGCGTTCTCTGAATTCAATAGCGATTACAAAATAAATTACATTCCATTTGATTTTCACGATTATTTTGATGGAGTGCTAGGTTTGACATGAACTTGATATTGATCTCACTGATGAAAAATTGATAGAAGATCACTCGAAATACATTCAAATATAGGGAAAATATCGACGGTAGTTTTACATTTAATAATAATAATAATATCGTCTTTATTATTTCCATATGTGTACACTATAATTACATCAAAATTGACAGATATGAAATATTAGGAAATAAAGGGCGAAGTTCATTTTCTGCAAATCAAACACTTGCAGACAATGTTCTTCCACTTAACCCCTAAAAGAGAGAAATGGATTGATAGACAAAGGAAAAAAATATAAACAAACCTATCATTTACAATTCAACATGTTGTTTGTGAAATTTGAATAATTTCAATCTGAGCAATGCAAAATCAATTATTCTCCTCTGAGAAATAAACAAACAGTTTTTAGTAAATATATTCAGCTCTGAGAATTGAACAAATAGTTTTTAGTAGTTAATTTGTATCTATTTGGATGAAGAGCTTTGAAGTTATCTGGTAACCAGTTGTATAGTTCGAAAATTTGATATTTAAAGGACCGTCTGAATAATTTTAAATCGGCCCAAATGGGAAAATTATAGAAAAACTGCCAGTAAACGTTGATGAAAGAGATATTTTGAAAAAAAAGCTTGGGTGATCCTATTGTGCCTCGGATTTCAACTTCAGCAAAACATGGGTAGGCCCCAGTAGAAATTCAGAATCTCACGAATCGTTCATTTTCATTCACCTTGAACGAACCGATATTAGTTACCTCATTCCAACCACAACAATTCGAAACCTATAAATTCGAAGCATTGGCGAATCCATATTAATATACAGACAGACACACCGAAAATAATAATATTCTTGATATGATTCGTACCAGTCATTTGAAATCAGAAGTTCTGCAAATAATATGCCGACATATTTTTCAAACCCGGTGATAACTTCAAAAATTAAACACATTATCAAAACCACAGATGAAACACCAGTACACCCAAAGAATTATCGGTACCCCTATATTCACAAACTAATAAAAGAAATGTTGGACAAAAATATCATAATACCATCATGTAGTCCGTGATCCTCACTGATCGTGATTGTATCTAAAAAGTTGGACGAATCGAGTGCACAAAAATGGCGTTTGATCGTTGATTATCGAGAACTCAACGAAAAAACTATCGATGATCGATATCCATTCCCAAATTTAATAAGTATACTAGATAAATAGGTAGAGCCCAATATTTTCCAATGCTCGACCTAGCCAGCGGATTTTAGAAACAGCTTTCAACGAAGACAATGGTCATTATGAGTACCGAAGAATGCGTTGGTCTCAAAAATGCCCCATCAACCTTCCAAGGGTTATGGATAAGGTCCCAAAGGACCTACAACACAAAATGTATATGGTCTACATGGACAACATCATTATTTTCAGTACCGGACTCCAGGAACATTTTCAAAATTTAAAATTAGTTTTTACGAGAATGCACGAAGATAGGTTGAAAATCAAATTAGATCAATGTGAGTTCCTAAAGAAGGAAGTAGAGTTCCTAGGACACGTAGTCACACCGGACGGGATGAAACCGAATTCGAAAAATCGAAACTCAGAAAATGTCCAATTCCATTTGGACACAAAGTCTTTTCTAGGTCTCTTCAGATACTATCGTAAATCTATTGAAAATTTTGCGAAAATCACAGAACCCATGACGTCATGTTTGAAAAAAGACAAGAAAGTCGAACATACGGAAGAATTTTTAGAATGTTTTGATACTTAATAAATATTTCAACTTCAGAGCCTGTATTAGCCTACCCAGGTTTCGAAAAGGATTTTGAAGTCACAACAGATGCATCCAATTATGCAATAGGATCCATCCAATCCCAAAAATAGTTATCCAATTTGTTATGCGTCTAGGACATTGAACCCAGCAGAAATCAATCACTCGACTATCGAGAGAGGGTTATTGGCTAATGGTTGGAGTTGCAAATATTTTAAGCCATATATTTTTGGTGAGAAATTTGTAATTTTTACCGACCACAAACCCTCACAGTAGTTTTCCCTTAAAGAACCGAATTCGAGAACTGTCAGGTGGCGGTTGAAATAAGAAGAATTCGTCTACACAATACAGTTCAAAAAAGGGAAAAATTATCAAACGGAATTCAATTCCTATCTTAGCAAAAATCGTAGAAAAAGTTATTGCCATCAGAATATCAAATTTTCTAGAATCACACGAACTTTTCACAGAAGCACAATTTGGATTAAGGAAAAACAAAAGCACTTCAAAAGCATTGCCCAAACTAGTCCCCTACATCCGAGAGGGTTTTGAAAACAAACAGTCCACAATAGGAATCTTCTTAGATCTCAGTAAAGCCTTCGACTGTATTTCCAAGGATATACTGTTGAATAAACTGGAACACTTTGGACTAAGAGGCAAAACACAAACACTACTATCATCATATCTATCGGACAGAACACAGAGTGTATTCTCCAGGGACAGTCTGGGCAAGACGCTCCCATTTATCAATGGTGTACCACAAGGAAGTGTCTTAGGTCCCCTATTATTTCTTCAGATTGGTTCAATGCAAATAAGCTATCTCTAAATACAAATAAAACAAAACAGAAGCCGTTAAATCACTGGGAACATGGCTTGATACAAAATTAATATGGCAAACTACTATTGATAATCTGACAACCAATTTATCAAGAAAAATATATGCTCTCAGAAAATTGAAAAACGACCTCGGTCAAATTGCCTCTATAGCTGCCCATCATGCAATTTTACATAGTACACTGACATATGGACTGATAATTTGGGGAATGTCCATTCACATGCAAAATATGTTTACCATGCAAAAAAGAGCAATCAGAGCAATCGTAGGCATACAGAGCAACGATTCATGTAAACCATGGTTCATAAAACTTAACATAATGACACTGCCATCTGCAGACATATTCTGTAATCTCCTAGACATAAAGAAAAATGACTCCAATCATCCAACAAACGGAGAAAATTACTCCTTCAACACTCGCTATAGAAACGATATACAAATACCGAAACAAAGACTTGAATCAACTAGGAAAAAAAAACTGAGAATAAATCTTTACAACTCATTGCCAACCCAACTGAAAAATATTAATTTGATCAAATTTAAACTTACCTTAAAAAAACATCTAGCCAATGCTTACTGCGACATATCAGAATTCAAGTTTGACATTTAATTACGATGTATAACTATATCTGTAAATCATCCTAAGTTTTTAAATTATATACCTAAATTTAATTCATAAATTTCATATTGTTTTGTTGTGTATACATACTGACCTGTCATATCGATTGTTCAAACCCATTTTGATTTGAGAGATAATCTAATAATATCAAATTACGTCCAATATCATAGAGAAATTAATGAAAAAAATTACGAAAACATTCAAAAAACAAACCAGAGAATCACAGAAAAAGTTTTCCCAAAGGTTAATGAAATAGGTACGAACCCGCAGAATATATAGGTCAAAAGTCGGTATACATCAAAACAAACTCCCCGATAAAAAGTCAAAACTCAAAAAAGCCTCTTTAGATCAAGAAACAGACACAAAACTCATAACAAAATCAGGGATATAAAATGAGAGTTCCGCTAAACATTGTTACTGGGAACCCAGAAAGATGAAGTTTCTTCTCCTTTACATGGTACTTCAAATGGTTCATTGTAACGAAGACTTACAAGTGACACCTTTAAATAACCTCATTATTTCTATACAACTAGGGGACGCTAGACTAATATATACCAAACATACCTTTCAACACTACTTAGATTTAAAGACAATTATTGATCACATAAATATTTTGAACAAAATTCTGAATCAATCAGAAAGAGTATCCCGAAAATAAATGCAACAAACCCTGTATAATATCATTGCCTAACAGAAAACATGTTGTTCAGAACCAAATATTTGATGGAAATCACTCATCAGAAACTCGGAAACCTATTTCCTTCATTTCCTACCCGTGAAAAATGTAATAGGCAAAGTATATAAATGACTATTCAGTAATTTAGACTGTGACGACGAGAAACGATACAATCATGCCATCAATTTATTAGTAAATAATAAAAAACGAATAATTCATAAGACCAACCTCCAAATTTCTTTGTCCAAAAATCTAATCGATCAATACAACAAAACTATTCGCATTTTGAGTAAGAATCAAGAAAAAATTTATTGATATTTAAAAAAATTATATTCAACAATAAGTGAAACAATTGAAAATGTCTACAATTATCCCAGCTTTCAAGGAACAATATTGCAAATGAACTAAGATTGCCAAAGTTTTATTACCTTCATAGACAATATCGAGAATGCAATCATGTTTTCAAAACTCAATACCTCACATAATTCAATGATTTCTAGCCTTGAACTTCGGGATATTATAACATATCTACGGAAAATATACAACGGAAACAAAATTACAATTTTTTAAAATATGCTAACATACTATCAATTCCTAGAAACGCGAGTCAGTTTTGTTGACACTAAATCAATATTTGCAATTCATATCCCTATCATCAAACCTAAATTGTCGATTTTCACCACCTGTTTCCTAGTATCCAAAATCGCAAAATATGTTTGCCCGAATACCCCTATTTGGCCCGGAATCTGAGAGATTTCGAGAAGGAAACCTGCTACTGGAAAACACGTATTATTTGCCAAGAAAATCTCGAACGCACATTATTGTAAATTATGCGAATATTTTAGTACGATAGCAAAAAAAAACTTGTGTCGAAAAGGTTATCTTGAATGATGGAAGATAGTGACTAAAGTTTATCTTCGAGTCGCAGATGATTCCACTTCTGATTTTATGAACATCCTGTTCATATTTTCAACATATTAATCCTGTTCATATTTTCCAACACATCAAACTTGTGTCGGTTTCCTGTCTCAACTCGGAAAGTGGAGAGAGAATTTTTTTATTTTGTCACGACTCTAGACGGGTGATGAGAATTTCTCGTTTGACGGCTTCACTAGTTTCAGTATTTTTTTTTGTAGAATCACAATTCCTCAGGTTATAGTTGTAGGGAAACAGTCACAAGATTTTTATAAAACGTATCAACTCCTGAATCATATTATCGAAATTTATAAAAAAAAACACATATTTTTTTCTGATATTCAGTTGATTCATGATGATTCTAAGCCAGACTACATGCTGTTGTAATTGAGTTTTAGCATATGAGTAATGTCTCAGACACTCTTGAATAGTTTTGTAGAACTTTCACACCAAGAAAGGGATAAAAATATCACACACAGAAAGTTATATTATTTTTTTCTTTTGCAAGTTGATCCAGAAATTGATATGGATACTCACCAGTACTTCCAATGAGCTTCATACCATTTTCAACAGCATTGTTCAGACAACTATCCAATTCAGGATCACTCAAATGGCACCTCTTGAATTGTTCAGCTGGAAAATATAAATTATTTATATGCAAAACTCAATACTAATAATATGAAATCAATATTCAGCAGAGAGGAATATTCTTGATTATAAATCGAGTTGATTGTCCCACTTAGTGATCCCTAATTTTGCTAAAAAATATAACTTTTTATTCGAAGAAATGTTACCATTTGCTTTATATCAGAATAAGAAGTTTGTCGTGAAACTTCACTATTCCTATCGATCTTATTAATTTCCCAAATGTGCGAACCCTTTCAGAATGGAGTACGGGAATGCTCGTTTGCAGCAGAATACATCGATATTAAGGATGGACACCAATTGAACCTTTGAAAATTACTTTTTTCTCTGAGCAGTTGAGTCACTTACATTTTCCCATGCATCTGGTGACTGGTTCTATTTTGTGGATGAGTTAGTTTTTTTTTCTCACTAGTACCACCATGGGGAGCAATTCAAATCATTTTTATCAGGAAATGGAGTTATGGCGGAAAAAAACAAAGATATGTATACTGTAATTGCTGTTATTGGATAATTATAGTTATTTGGACTGTATTTATACTTTTCATTCAAACACTTTCCACAATTCATAAAACACTTGACATTGATTGATGATTCATTTGAAAAAATACATACAGGGTATAAAATATTCATTTCGTCGTCAACATATACATACAAAAAAAAAATTGAAAAGAAAACAATTTCCATGCTTTCTGTGTTCGAAACTTCTCTATCCTTTGGATGCAATAATAATGTTCTGACATATGGTTTATTTTTAATTTTGGGAAAACATTTTGCTTGGACACTATTTCATGAATATAAACTTTTTTGGGAGAAATTACGATTTGGTTGAGAAGACATCCATTCAAGCTAGTGCCTGATAGATTACATGAACTGTGCTGCCAACATTCATTGCGCAACAGTGTTTCCTTCTATTGGAACGATTTGCCCGAGCATGTATTCTGTTCACTATCCATTACCACTTTCAAGAACGCCTTGGAGCGATGGACCGATGGACTGATGAATATACGATATTATTCATTAAAATGTTTTCGTTTTGAGTCGTTCGTGAGACTGATTGTTTAGAATAGGTAGCAATTCGTTGGCGATGAACGGCCCTAAATATCTTGAGTGGAGTCCTCATTCAGAGGTACTTATTTGGAGGGTTCGTTAAGGCCCTGAAGGAATATTTGGTACTTCTAGACACAAGTCTTAATATAATGCAATTTCTGCTTCGTTGATTCTCCGTAGACTTCTGGAGTCGTCATTCTCGATGTTTTTTGTTCTGTCAAATTGTGCTTATGGGTTGAAACTCGACGGTGCGATATGGTTCTTCATACGCACAACCCAAATCCTACAGACTTCCCAAATTGAATACTTCGAACGAGAGAATGTCTTCAAAAACCAATGTATTCCACGGTCTCCAATAGCATTCAGTATCAAAATGTTGAATATATTCGGATAATTTTTTCCTAGCGATTCGAAATGGAGGAATTCTTGGAATACTGCCTGGTCAGCGAAGCTCCGTCAGCATCTTCTATGGGAACGGATATCCCATAGGAAAGTTTGTGACATAACTTGGAGGAATATGAATCAGGTCAATACGAGCTGACGACCTGTAGACCGGTTTCTGAATATTACCTCACTAACATGTATTACATATTTCTATCATGTATGGAATATTTCCATCTTGATATTGAAGATGTTATTCTTCGAGTCGTGCTTGTTGAACTAGATGAAGTAGATATGACGTTGGCCAGTGGAGTTATTCATCAGGTCAACGAAATCATCACAAAAACTATTATCATTATTATCATTGATATTTTTATTGTCAAGTATGATTTCAGGCCGCAAAATCGTTCAAACATATCACAATTGAGAGCTAGCATGCCACAGTTATAATCTAAGTAAAAAAATAATTTGTGAAATGAAAAAATATAATTATTCACCATTTTGAAAACATATTATATTCTGTAGGGAATAACATCTATACAGGGCTTTTCACGATGAGCGTTAATTAGACGTTTCTGGCAAACCAGACAACGGATCAACCTGAAAATTTCACAGTATGCATAAATCAATGTGATCTGCACGCCTTTGGATGCAATAATAATATTCTGACATATGGTTTATTTTTAATTTTGGGAAAACATTTTGCTTGGACACTATTTCATGAATATAAACTTTTTTAGGAGAAATTACGATTTGGTTGAGAAGACATCCATTTAAGCTAGTGCCTGATAGATTACATGAACTGTGCTGCCAACATTTATTGCGCAACCGTGTTTCCTTCTATTGGAACGATTTGCCCGAGCATGTATTCTGTTCACTATCCATTACCACTTTCAAGAACGCCTTGGAGCGATGGACTGATGAATACAGGGCTTTTCACGATGAGCGTTGATTAGACGTTTCTGGCAAACCAGACAACCGATCAACCTGAAAATTCCACAGAAGACGATGCGGCGTTGCCGCTTCTAGTATAAAGTAGCGGCTACTTTGATTTTTCGAATAGAACACTCTTATTATGATTTCTTATCACTTTTTCAACAACTTCATGTACTTTTTCCCATACCTATCTGTTACCGTTTAGAAGATATAAATCAATTTCGATTTTTTTTTACCAAACATGTACTTTCATAAACGCTGATAATTTTGAACTCTCTGGTACTGAGATGATAAAATTCGAAATGGGGTGGAGTGATGCCATGAGGATCTTCACTTCGAGTCATATTTTTATTTGCCTCATACAGGGTCTTTAAAAAATGCAGATACTTTGTTCACATGAAAAAATGAGTGGAAGTCATTTTTTTTCGAATGGAACACCCTGTATATTCCCACATTTTTGAGCTCTACATCCAATTTTAGATTCACTTTGTTCAGATAATCCTATTTCGATTTCGAACCGTTTCCAAGATAAACCGTTTCAAACAGAAACTGACGTGGTTTCCTTGTATTCATCACTAATTTTTGAAATTCAACAGAATCCGTTCAATGTTCCTTCATCAGTCACATATAATACATTGAATAAATAATTATTAGAATACTCTTCAACCATCAAATGAAACTTCTCTTCAAACAATAGTTTTATTAACGCTGACACCCGAACTGAAAATAATTTCATGAATTAGTAAGTTAATTCAATTGTCAGTGTATTTCAGAATATGCTCGAACACATCTCCACCTCTACTTAAACAAATATGTGATCTCTTCAAAAGATGTTCATGTGTAGCGCTTCTGATTGAGTCTGGAGTTGGACTATTGAAAGCAGTTCTAACTCTCGATTTCATATCTTCCATTGTCGTTACTGGGTTGGAGTGGACCATATTTGTAATGAAACACCACACAAAATAATCGAATGGATTGCCATCTGGTGTTCTAGGAGGCCAACGAAGAGGTCCATTATTACCAATTCATCTGTCTTCGAAGATTTCAGTTGAAGCTTCGCTTACTGAACGAGAATTATGGGGTGGAGCACCATCCATTTGGTACCATACACGTTCTCTTCCTGGCCTATTATTTAAAATCATTTGAATTCCATTTCTCAGTAGATCTTCATATTTTGTTGCATTCAAATGATCATCATAAAACTCGATATAAAAAATTGACTCATTCTTTATGACACAAAATACATTAAATTGCCATCTCTCTTGAAAACCCCTTTGGTGAACGACATGGGGATTTTCTGGCGCCCAATAATGACTGCTGTGTCTATCGAAAACTCCATTTTTTGTAAACTTAGCCTCATCTGTCCAGATGATATTGTCGAAGAAATGTTCATCCTCTCGAGTCTTGACAAGTAACATTCAAAGAATTCCACTCTACGAGGCAAATCAGTCTCTTTCAGATGTTGGACAGAGTATAATTTATAGGGATGCCATTTGTGCTTATTAAGAATGCGATCAATTGTCACGTAGGGTATACCTATCTCCCTTCCAGCCTCGTGTAGACAAGCATTTGGAAAAGCACGAAAAAATCCCAAAACTGTTATGCCATAGTCATCATTATCCACTTCAGGCTTTCTAGGAATGATTTTTGGACGAAAGGTTCCATTCAACCTACAGTTTTTTAGTAGTCGATTTATCGCATTATTATTCGGTTTCGGAAGTGGAGGATATCTTTCATGAAATACTCGGCATGTTCTACTTGCAATTATATTGCACTCACCATAAATTATTAATAAATTCAAGAAATCTTCATTACTGAAACCTAACCTTGACATTTTTTTATTATAATTAGTATCACAATCAGTCAAAACCACCAACGAAAGTTTGACAGAACAAAAAACATCGAGAATGACGACTCTAGAAGTCGTCGAAGCAGGAATTGGATCATATTGAGACTTGGGTCTAGAAGTACTAAATATTTGTTCAGGCCCTTACCGAACCCTCTGAATAAGGCTTTCACTCAAGATATTTAGGGCTGTTCATCGCCAACGAATTGCTACCTATTCTAGACAATCAGTCTCAAGAACAACTCAAAACAAAAACATTTTAATGAATAATATCGATAAAATTTTAAATTCCAAGAAAACTTTTAGTGAATTTAATTCTGAATGGAAAATTCCCCATCAAGTTGTCGGAATATTTTCAAACTCAGAATTAATAATATAAGATCTTAATGACGTAATGAAAAAACATTTATAGAAAAAACTAATTCATGGTTGGGAACAGGGCCGAACTTGATAGTTGGGGTTTTCCTCAGAGGACGCACTCAACCAATGCATTCCACATCGTAGAAGACTCACTTAGCTTTGGAAGTAGGCTTAAGTGTTCTTCAAATTTCACACTATGATGAAGTCGCACTCAGCATAATTATTGCAGGTTGTACAGGTGTCTTGAGGAACATTATGCATCTCAAGAAAATCAGTTCCTAGAAGATGCAATGACTCAGTGAATGGGTATGAATATTTCGAAAAAGTGTATGGAAGTTTACACGAAAATTGCAAACCGAAATTCAATGCTCCAAACATAAGAGATAAACTGTCATCGTTCAAACATTTTTCGAACCTTCCCAAAACGTATTTAACTCTAATAGATTAATAATAACCAATGACCAGAGCACATGCCAACGAGATTTATAAATCCCACCAAGATATCTCTTCGGAAACCGTGAAATACGTTGTTTTCAAAAACATTATCTCGTTGGGAGAATTCGATTGGTGAAGTCTGTAGGATTTGTGTTCTACGCAGAAAGAACGTTTGCGAACCGTGGATCTTCAACTTTCAAGCACAATTTGACAAAAAAAACAAACTGAAGACATTTACCTCATATGATTTTCACTAAATTGGGTTTACGAAACCACGACACGTGTTTTGCTGTACAATATCTTCTCCAGTTGGAGATAATATTAACTCAATAATTGAATAACTAAGGAAGGTAGTAATAGGTATATGAATCTAATTAAGGATATTAAGGATAAACCAATATGTAATCAATAGAATACAAATTATTCCATAACCTGTTCAATCTCCAGTGAAAAAAATCTACGAAGGATAAATATTTATGTTGAAAAGGGAAACATTCTCAATTGAATAGAAAGTTTTTCTGTGAATTGAAAATCCCACGATGAAGTTATTTTTGTAAATATCTAACAGAAAACAACTACTTCTCCGGCTGAAGCCACGCTTTCAAAACATCTAGCAATTCAATAAATTCAATAATTTATTGAATTGCTCACTCAGAAGAAAAATCTGAAAGTAAACATTTTATTTTCTATTCCAGTCACGATTAAGAACTCATATAGATGGATGAGATGAAGAAATAGTAGTTTATTGTAACAAGTTCACAAAGTGAGAATTCAGCGGAGGAACCGCAATGCTTATAGTAGAGGAGACCGTGGGAGGTCGACTTCCACCGATCTGATAACTCGATGAGACATATTTTTTATCAAATATAGTTTATAAACAAATATGCCCATGATAACTCGCCTATCGAAAAGTGTTCATAGCTATTTTTAATCGAATTAATTTTAATCAATTTTCTTTCATCACCTTCACTCTTTTGATAACCGAATGAGTTTCATCTCAACTGATAGTTTTTAACAATCAGAATATGCCTAGGTAGGCTTGCCTACTTATTTCTGTGCATGGCTACCTGGAAAGCAGATGTGAACAGGTAAGTCAATATAGGTAACTACACCGATCTGTTAACCAATCGAAATTGATATCATAGGTAAGATAATTTAATCACAAAACTAATCGTATAGGCTTGCCTGCAAAGAATCGTACATAAAATATTATTGCCAAGCTATAAAGTCTTAGAATTTTAGCTATTTGATAGGTGCGAGAGAAGAAGTAGAGCGTTTGAGGTCCGTGTGATAGAACAGGACACAACATAGCAGCTGCATGCTACCTGACCGTTGAATGTATCCGAGTGCGCATGCTCGTGTACATGTGAGTGACAGTGACAGCATTTATTTACACTCGACAGTAATTTTGAACTCTTTTATATGCTTTGTAATAACCGCTTTCAACAACATAAATGTATTAAATTTTATTTTTCTATATTGATGATTTTTTTTATTTATTATACTAAAATTTTAGAAGTAACACTTATTCTTTCCCGCTTTACGGCATTTATTTGATTTTAAATAATAAATAAATTATTCTTTATTTAATTTTAAATATAAAATATAGATTTTTTCATCATTTTCAAATTTCATAATTTAGCTTTGGAATGAAAAAAAAAATTCTTGAATTTTTTTTTTTTTTATTTATTAATATATTAAATTATTTATTTTTTATTATTTCATAGCTGTAAGTATATATAGTGTGAAATAATACAAAAATTGTGATCGAAATTAGAGTTATAATAAATTAGAGTTCAAAATTACTGTCGAGTGTAAATAAATGCTGTCACTGTCACTCACATGTACACGAGCATGCGCACTCGGATACATTCAACGGTCAGGTAGCGTGCAGCTGCTATGTTGTGTCCTGTTCTATCACACGGACCTCAAACGCTCTACTTCCTCTCTCGCACCTATCAAATAGCTAAAATTCTAAGACTTTATAGCTTGGCAATAATATTTTATGTACGATTCTTTGCAGGCAAGCCTATACGATTGGTTTTGTAATTAAATTATCTTACCTATGATATCAATTTCGATTGGTTAACAGATCGGTGTAGTTACCTATATTGACTTACCTGTTCACATCTGCTTTCCAGGTAGCCATGCACAGAAATAAGTAGGCAAGCCTACCTAGGCATATTCTGAGTGTTAAAAACTATCAGTTGAGATGAAACTCATTCGGTTATCAAAAGAGTGAAGGTGATGAAAGAAAATTGATTAAAATTAATTCATAATAGGTCGATGCCCACCGGCTCTTAGACTGTTACGGACAAGGCAACAGCTAGAAATTTTTGTTGCAGAAAATCTATTTCATATTTCCACGATCATCAGGAGAATCGGAAAAATTGGGAAACACATTTTCTAGAATCAATCTCATTTTGCAAAGATGGGAAAATGTTAGAAATATTTCTTTCAAAGTAACACTTTGAATTTGCTGTTTCTACAAGCTGTCTGTGGGTTTGTAATCAATTCTTACAAGTTGAATTTGACCACTTCTAGTTGTCCTATTAACGTTAAATTTGGCAGGTGTTCATTATTCCGGTGACAATGCATTATAAAATTCTTGCTGAGAAAAAAACAAAATGGCAGCTAAAATATAGCGTACGAGTTTTGTGAAAATTGTTTGATTCTATTCGAAATGACGTGCTTTGTTATTATGGCCCGATTCCATTCAAAATTGAATGGGGTCGGAGTTCATCAATTTTTGTCAGAATTCAATAAGATGGCGGATTTTATGAATGACTGAAAATAATTAAATAAAAAGGATGAAAAAACTCAATACAAGCTTTTATACAAATGTACTAAAAAGGAAAATATAATTTCTTCAATTGTTATTCTGTGAGTAGCAGATTCAGAAACTTGCCGCGAATATGAAATGGGTATTATTCTGAATCTGCCACTTACAGAATAACTTAGGTGGAACAATTAAAGAAATTAGGAAATGATTTTTTCCTATTTAGTGCATTTGTATAAATGCTTGTCCTGAATTTTCTTCAATCATTTTCATTTTGACATCACAACCTGTCATATCAATTTATTGAATTCCAAATTCTTCTGAAGGTCGAGCCTGCAACCTTTTTTCCTATATGTCATATTTCGAAATCGTTAACAAAACAATGTTTTTCAGTCAAGAGGTTAGTAGCAAAAGTAGGTTTTTTTTTTAGGGACGAAACAGTTACTATATTCCGACAATCGTTTTTTGAATGTTCTGCCTGTTCGGCCTATGTAGAAACTTGCACAAGAGCTATAAGTTAATTTATATACTCGAGATTCATCAGATTATTCAATTTATCCCCATTGTTCTCAATGAATTTACTCTAATTATTAAATGTTTTGTATCCAATATTAGTGTTGTTTTTACGTAAAAACGTTGAAATTGTCCAGAAGGAAGGCCTAAACATGTAATAACTTCAAAATTACGTTTTTCATATTGAATGAAAAACAGTTCTTGTAATATAATCAGAACATAGGAATAAATTCAATTATTCACTTCTTGAATGAAAAACATTGTTTTGTTAAAGATTTCGATATATTATATATAGAAAAGAAAGGTTTTAAACTCGTCCTTCAGGAATATTTATAAATTAATAAATGCAAAAAATCGTGATATCTGATTAATAACCAGATCAACTCAAGTGAACCTACTTTGTTGAATATATTTTGCTGGAGATTCAGGTTATGGATATGGTCCGCATTCTACTTAATCTCCGTCCTATCACCTATCGTACCCTTCATTTTAATGATTTGATGTTTATTCCTATTACTACTTACCTTGATTATTCAACATAATATTGTACGGGGAAACACGTGTTGTGGTTTTGTAAATTCAGTTCAATAAACATCATTTAGTGAAGTGCTTGTCTTTTCTTTGCTTCAATATAGATTTTCATCAAGTATCGGCAGCATCGATTCAAAATTCAAAAAAAAAAATATCAATCGAGAATATTTCGAACGAGCTGATGTCTCAACCTCTGGAAGGCTACGGAGAATCAACGTAGAAGGTGGATAATATGAAGACTTGGGTCTACAAGTACCAAATATTTCTCCTGGACCTTATCGAATCCTCTAAATGGGGTCGTCCTGATGAGGTTTTCGCTCAGGATATTTAAGGTTAATCATCGAAAACTATTCTAGATAGTCAATCTTGGAAACAACTGAAAACGGAAACATTTTTATGCATGATATCGATGGAATTCAAATTACCACGAAACCTTTCGTTAATAGATCCCCAACAAGTGAATCGACATCTATTCAGAATTAATGATATTATACCGTTAATTGATGAAAGTTATGCAATGAATACATTTGATCAATACCTGTAAAACTATCAATGATCAAACACTTGGCGATTGTAATTGAAAACGAAACCGAATTCATGGTAGGAAACAAGCTTGAACTTCATACATATACTTTTCAGATCGTAGAAGACTTACTTGATTATAGATTTTTTCTTAATATCTTGATTTGACAAAGTTCACATATCAAGAGATACACAGCACAAATTCTTATTATCAAGAGAGATGAATCATTTATTTTAATTTTTGAAAGCACCCAAAAGATACGAATTTATCGAATTCAATTATTGCGAGTATGTGGTATTGATTCATATGTGAATGTGGAAATTACGACCATCTCACGAATATATTCTATCTGAATTCGGTATTTTCGAAAAGTCTGTGGAAAACCCGCCCAAGGTATCATTTTTAAAAGCTCATGATCCCAAACTTAAAAAGACAATTTTACAAACTCGAGATATTACCGACGAACGTTGATATATAATGATAAAAAATGCTCAACCTAGATTTGCAAAGAATGAATAAATTTTTATTATTATATAGTGTAGTTTTCCTAGTACACACATGATTCTCAAGCACATAAAAATATTAAATAATAATCACTTCCTAGATAGTCGACGATTTGATCTTGTCACCCTATAAAAAATTCAGTGATTCGTTCTTATTCAGCATAATTTCACACATTCAATCTTCTTCTTGATTCCTGAATACCACTTTTTATTATTATATAGTGTAGTTTTCCTAGTACACACACATATTCTCAAGCACATAAAAATATTAAATAATAACCACTTCCTACATAGTCGACGATTTGATCTTGTCACCCTATAAAATATTCAGTGATTCGTTCTTGTTCAGCATAATTTCACACATTCAATCTTCTTCTTGATTCCTGAATATCACTTGCACGATTTTAGTTCATAATATCATATATATATATATATATATATATATATATATATAAATTTAGAAAGAACGACTGAAAATTGGTATGAACAGTGGGGAATAACGGGGATCTTCAGTCAGCACAAGTGTTGAACTATGGAAAACTCTTTGATACGTTGGACCGAGCTTTCGTTTCAATTTTGAAACTTCTTCAGGGTCCTAAAATATGTAAATTACATTATTGAGAGTAAAAATACTTAAAATGAAGGAAGTACTCACAGTAATCTGAGTAGTTGATTAATGAACATTAACTTAAAAAAAAAAGTTAAATATGTAAATATTTGTCGGAATGGTGTTATATCTTTGACGTTTCGAGTGACATTGAAGGATTTGAAATGACAACCTATGATTAATCGTCAGAAAAATATAAAATATGTAGTGGGTGTGTTAATTTTTTTATTATATTCTTTGAGAATCATCAGTTTTAATCCATTTGTAAAAGATAACTGTAGATTATGCTACGATTTTCGATATCTGTTTTTTGTTCATATTTTGATTGGATTTATTAATTTCAATCATTTCAAGAAATAATCTTTTAATAAATTTTGTTCTGAATGTAAAACTTGTGCTTCCTCGAATGATATTTTATGGCCTGTTTCAATAGCATGTTGAGCTAATGCACATGATTTCTTGTTGAGTCTTATATCACTTCTGTGAGAGATAATACGATCATTCAAAGTTCTTGAACTTGTACCAATATAGTTCAAATCACAGTTGTTACATGGTATGCTGTAGACAACATTTGATTTCTTCAAATCTGGTTGGGATTTTTAACCTGGTATTTAAATTTCCAATAGTCTTGATATTTTTTTGTGAAATTTTTATGTTACTTTCATTCTTGAATAATTTAATTATATTTGATGATAGAATTCCTATATTAGGAATTGGAAAATACATTATCCTTTCATTGTTATTTTCTGAATTTTGATTATTTGTGTCATCATTATGAATTTGTCTATCAGAGTTGGGATTGAAAAGAATTCTGTTAAGAAGTTTTCTGGGGTAAGAATTATCTAGTAAAATATTTCTGAGAATTTTAAAATTTTTGTTTTTTAATGGAGGATGAACCAACATCTCGATTATTTTTTTCATACAAAGAATCAAATTTATTTTCATTCTTTTTGAGTGGAAGGAATGATAGTTTATGTATCTTTCATAGTTTGTTGGAAAGTAACATAAAAATTTTCCAAAAAAATATCAAGACTATTGGAAATTTAAATACCAGGTTGAAAGATCCCACACCAGATTTGAAGAAATCAAATGTTGTCTACAGCATACCATGTAACAACTGTGATTTGAACTATATTGGTACAAGTTCAAGAAATTTAAATAATCGTATTATCTCTCACAGAAGGGATATAAGACTCAACAAGAAATCATGCGCATTAGCTCAACATGCTATTGAAACAGGCCATAAAATATCATTCGAGGAAGCACGAGTTTTACATTCAGAAAAAAATTTATCTAAAAGATTATTTCTTGAAATGATTGAAATTAATAAATCCAATCAAAATATGAACGAAAAAACAGATATCGAAAATCTTAGCAAAATCTACAGTTATCTTTTACAAATGGATTGAAACTGATGATTCTCAAAGAATATAATAAAAAAATCAACACACCCACTACATATTTTATATTTTTCTGACGATTAATCATAGGTTGTCATTTCAAATCCTTCAATGTCACTCGAAACGTCAAAGATATAACACCATTCCGACAAATATTTACATATTTTACGTTTTTTTTAAGTTAATGTTCTTTAGTCAACCACTCAGATTACTGTAAGTACTTCCTTCATTTTAATTTTTTTCAATAATTAATTTACATATTTTAGGACCCTGAAGAAGTTTCAAAATTGAAACGAAAGCTCGGTCCAACGTATTCAAGAGTTTTTCATAGTTCAACACTTGTGCTGATGAAGATACCCGTTATTCCCCACTGTTTTTTTTATATATATATATATATATATAATTTATCCAAAGACATATTTCTCACATTTCGAAAAATTGAATTGCCGTTGAAATAATTATTCGTCAAATGGTGCATGATATAACTACTTACGAAATTTGTGTGCACATGCCAAAGCGGAGAATAGAATCCAACATCCCAGAATATACGCACACATTGTGATCTATAGTTATGAAGTTCACCCGTTGAAGAATTGATTCAAATAATGTCTGAGTAATTGTATATGTATGTAGCAAAATGATTAACAACTGAACAAGCTATCAGGAACACGTAGGATGGTCAAGGATTTTTTTAAATTACATAATTCATTGTCGAAGTTGTTTTTAACAACAATGTATGTTTTCATTACTTTGCCCATTTCATCCTTCTGACAAATATTTTCGTGAAAGAAACAACATGATGACAAAACGCTAAGGAAATATGGAATATAACTAAACGAGCCTAACTTGTACGATGGGTTAGCTTTTTTTCTAACCTAACCTAGGAATGTCGTGTACGTGTACGAGGGGGTCTAACCTAACCTAATATACGAGGGTCTAACCTAAGCTAACATACGAGGGTCTAACCTAACCTATGAACCGTGGACGAGAATCTACGTTGGGTTAGCTTGTCATTTGTCATAAAAAAAAATGGCGCCTTAAAAACATGGCTGCCAGTCATTGCAAAAACATGGCCGCCTGTCATAAAAAATGGGCCAAGAAAAAAAACATGGCCGACTGTCATTGGAAAAAAAAAAAAAAGGCCCCCGCAAGAGAAAAAAACATGGCCGACTGTCTTTGGAATAAATTATGGTCGTCGCTAAGAGTCAAAAACATTGCCGCCTGTCATTGGAAAAAACATTGCCGACTGTCATTGGAAAAAAACATGGCCGACGCATAGAGAAAAAAACATGGTCGCTTTGTATTGTCATTAAAAGAAAAAACAAGGCCGCTTTGTATGTGTCACTTATCATTGGTAAAACATGACCGATGCTTATAGGAAAAACAGATATTAATATACAGAGTGGCTCAAATTATTGTGAAATATACGAATTAAAATACATTTTGTATACAAAGGTGTACCAAAGAAGTCAATGTCTCCAATTCAGGCAATTTTCAACGAGCTAACGTGATTCGATGTAACTGTTGCAGCTGCGCACTTGAAAAACGATTGAAAAATGAAAATTTCAGTTTCAGTCCTAGCAAGTGGGTCGTCAAATTGAAGGAGAACACCCACAGATTGTAAATTCATCGAACTCCGCCCTGCTGTAGCGGGCTATGTGGCCATTATTTATGTAGCGGCCAGATGTTACATTATTTTCCCTCGGCCAATTTCCTCAGAACAAGAGCCTCGAGTGGGAACTGGCCCTAATAGATTCATATAGTGTGATGTTAAATATTATTATTTTGTGACTTGTTTTTCTTCTTATTTTTTTTAGAAGCCACTCAGTTAAACATGAAACTAGAAAAATAATCTACTACAACTGAGAACTTGTAGATCAAAACGTATACATAAATTTTAGATAATTTAAAAAATACTCTGTGGATGGGTTTATTCAGAAATCAAACTCTGGTTGTTTATAATATCCAATGTTTTTCGAATTATCACAATAATATGGTATCCCACATCATAAAAATCACATATAGATATTCATGTAGAAAAAAAGTTTTTGATATTTTCTCTACTGTACAATTATTGGGCTACGTTTCGAAGTATAGTATCGATACAGGCATTTCCTCGAATTTAAAATAAGGTCGATATGTGAACATCAACTTCATAAAAACAACGGTATCGGTACTATAATCATATATACAATTTTATATTGCTGAGAAGGTTTATCAATGAGTACAGTTATGTAATATAAGTCTCTGTACTTCCGTAGAAAACATATGACAACAAAAATTATGTCTCTTTTACGCAATGGGGCTTTCGAAATTTGAAAAATGGGGTAATTCGGTCTGTATGCATTATATTAATCATAAAGAATATCTAGATTAAATAATTCTGTTTTTAGGATATAATTTCTGGAGTTATTTCGGTCATTAATCCCACCTTATGTTTGAATTTCATCAGTCACAAAGTACTCCGCCCTCCATACGTTATAAATTGAAATAAATAATAGTTTAAGAAAACTAAAAAACACGCTTTCATAGAAAACCAAACTGAAAAAATAAAAAATAAGAAAAAAAAATATTTTATTTAAAAAGAAGCGTGAGGTGCATGGTATCGCCTCGGCCAACAATTACCTGTGATCTGAGATATTTCTTACTTTACTGCCCTAGGTGTGTAATGTACTATATAATTATTGATACCATGCACCCCACGCTTTCTTTAAAATAAAATACATTTTTTTCTTATTTTCTATTTTTTTAGTTTGGTTTTCTATAAACGCGTGTTCTTTAGTTTTTTTAAACTATTATTTATTTCCTACTTTTTAGTTTGATTCATTTATAAAAGCATGTTTCTTTATTGAAAAGGGAAACATTCTCAATTGAATATTGATAGAAATGTTTTTCTGTGAATTGAAAACTCCACGATTAAAATGCAGTTATTTTTTGTGAATGTCTAACAGAAAACAACTACTTCCCCGGCTAAAGCCACGCTGGACATTGAACTAAAGTTTATCTTTCAGTCGCAGATGATTCCACATCTGATTTTATGAACATCCTGTTTATATTTTCAACAAATCCATGTTTTTTTAGTTTTTTTCAACTATTATTTTTATTATTTTAAAATAATTCACACTATTATCAATTTATATTCATTAAAAAAATTTACACTATTCTTAATTCAAATTTATTAAAATTTATTTTCTATTTTTTAGTTTGGTTTTTTTAATAGCGTGTTTTTTAGTTTTTTTAAACTATTATTTATTTTGCAAATAAAAAAATGGAATAATCTAATCAAATTAGTGTATTGTCATCGGTCCTCGATAAATATACAAAGTTTGAATGAAATCTGACCGTTTAAAGTGGGTCAAAATCGCGCCCAAAGGAGTCGGTTACAAACAAACATACAAATGAAGATAATAAAAAAGCGTGTAAAAAAGTAAACGTCGTTGCTCGATTCGAACCGGCAACCTTTGTATTGGAGACCATACGTGCTAACCTCTACGCTATCAAGCCTCATGATTCAAGGGCAATTGTATGCATACAAGAAAAAAGGAAGAGATATATTCAAGTAGAAATTACTTCTATTCAACAGTAAACTATAATTTGGGCATCGGAAATAAAATATAAATGTAATTTTTGCTATTTGGTCTGATTTTCTTGTCCAAGCCACCGCACTGATATACATATACTTTAGTCTATAACTTTTAGATTTCATGTCACATTATATGTTTTTATTATTTTTTTTATTTTCATATTTATATAACTTTTTGTACATTATTATTGTTCTATATACATATGTCTTCAATAATCTTTTTATCAATCTTTTTATCAACATTACAAATACCTTAGTACTACTGTCACACACAAGCTATGCTTTCGTGACCTAACTACGTTTATGTTTACTTTTTTTAATTATATAGCACTCTTGCAGTGTAATGTACTTCACCTTCGAACTAAACGTCCTATTATATTATTATCATTATTAAACATTATATTTTAATTAAAAATGAAAGCACGTTCCAACATCATCATTGAAAATTGGAGATTGCATCAGAATCATTAAGTAATACATAAATTGGTGAAGTATGAGTGGGACCCCCACATTGAACGTTTTGAATTATGGAAGAATGAAGTATTCAAGTATGAGTTGGACCACCTAGCATGAAACGTTTCTGTATGCATATGATTAGTTATAAAATTAAATGTCTAGTCTGTTTTGGAGTATGGGTGGAATCATATTGAACGTTATGAATTATGGTGGGATGAAGTATACAAGTTTGAGTGGATCTCAAAAAAAATGATTCCTTGTTCTGAGATATATAAATACAATGGAAACGGAATATTCCTAGATAATCTAATGACACAAATTTTGATTTTTACAATTGGTTGAAAAAAACACCACGCTAAGAAATTGTTATATGTGCAGACTCTAGAAAATATGAATATTGACTGATTCAATGAAATATTCATACTACAAAATAAATCTTTGATAAGATTTTTTTTATTTAGAATATATTTATATGGTGAATGATGAATCCATTCAATACATGATAGGAAATCTGGAATACTACGTGGACGTAGTAATAATTAATGTCCTAGTTTTGTAAAAAAAAATCTATCTCATTCAGTAATTGTAACGTTTCGAATGGTTCTCAGTGTGTTTAGGTATTACACAAAAAATCATCATTATTTATGAAAACTCTTTTGTAAATTTAGTTGTAAGTCAGAAATACGTATAATTAATATGAAAAATATATCTAATCCCCCAAATCCTAGAGTGAAAATATGTGTTTGGTAAAATAGGTAATGGGAATTAATTATGAACTGTTGAAACAAAATAAGTGATGAAGTTTAAGGAACCATTCTGTAGATATATGTTCCGAAAAAAACATCGAGAGTTTCAGAAGTCCATTGAAAGCTGAAATGATTCAGTGTGAAAAAAGGGAAATTGTTCATTTCAGAGATGTTCAGATATGTAGGACTACTTATGAGTTGATAAATAGTACGAATATTATTATACACTGTCCTGAATGAATACGCAAATGATACAGAAATGTATGGGGAAATATGAGAGTTTAAGAATATTGATATGATATACTATCTGAAATATCAATTGAAAAATAGTGATTGATTCATTTGTAATTAATGCATCGCTCGAAAGTGTTTTGAAAATTGGTTTAAATTCCTCATGAGTATTCAAGTTGTTATAAATATCAATTCTTCTATTTTTATGCTTGTGAAAGTGTGAAATAGGGAAAATAAAAGAAATATATCAAAAAACACCTGAAATTAGATTTTTTTGTAATGAATATGAGTTTTTTAAAAAGTTGCTTTTAATTAGAATGTAATGTTTGACAGTAAAACATGTGCACTCGATGAATACTCTATCAACCATGTTATGCATGTAGGAATGATTTTACAGGAATTCATATCTTACGTTATCAGTCACTAAAGACTATGAAAAATATGAATACATATCAATATACAGAGAATTGTGTAACGGTATTAAGTGAAACTAAGGGTCATTAAACTGATATAAATCATCCAAATCATTAAATGAACAAGAAATTACACCATACTGCATTCATAACGTAACTGTTATTTCAGAAAAAAATTAAAGACTGAAATTCAGAACACCTGAACATTAAAAAACATTCGAAATACCTACCTACCCAAAAATATTTTATTTTAAATTCCCTAATGGAAATGTTAATAAAAAAATATGAATCAATTCTAAAGAAAACTCTATGAATACTGAAATTATGATAATAATAATATTATGAATGTTTATTCAAAAGGTATAGTAAAATGAGAGCCAACATTTTTGGGAAGTCATATGTTATAAGGGGCCAAACAATGTTTTCATGGTCGACAAAAAAAATTAACAAATTCCAAACTATTGAAAAAAGGGGTAAACAAAAATTCAACCATGAAAAAATCATATATGTTAATACATACTGTAACGAACCTAGGCCGGACCTGTCGCCTCACGTGTTGCCATCGACAGCGATGAGATCATCCCCGGAGATATTCGAGAACCATCCAGTGCGCTCTTCCGCGGAAAACAACGGTCAATATTGGAAACAATTGGAACATGCCGTCGCCAACCGTCCGAATTCGAAACATCGAGAATGCTGTATCGGAGATAAATAGGCAAACCTCAAGTGGAGTAGGACAGTCTGAACGAGCCCATACCATCGAGCTATACAGTGGCGTAGTAATATAAATTAAGTTGTAGATTAAGTGTGAAATAAATTAGTAGAACCAAGTTAAGTTTATTTACGTTACAATTGGTGTCGGAAGTGAGATTTTGAAAATAAACAAGTGATCGTGGAGTGGATAGTCAGAAAAATAAATTGATAGACCTTTTTGTACGCCCAAAATAGACAGTGGCCCGGTTTTCGCGAAGTGGACAATTGTGCGTGGGAATATAAACTGATACACTGTTCGCGTGAAACAGAAAATAGACAGTGGCCCGGTTTTCGCGAAGTGGACAATTGTGCGTGGGAATATAAACTGATACACTGTTCGCGTGAAACAGAAAATAGACAGTGGCCTGGTTTTCGCGAAGTGGACAATTGTGCGTGGGAATATAAACTGATACACTGTTCGCGTGAAACAGAAAATAGACAGTGGCCCGGTTTTCGCGAAGTGGACAATTGTGCGTGGGAATATAAACTGATACACTCTTCGCGTGAAACAGACAATAGACTGGTGGCCCGTGGAAAAGAATTCGCGAAGTGAATTTTTAACAAACTGATAAACTTTTTCGTGTGAAACAGACTGATACCTCGTCAAAGACAAAATGTGTTCAAGAAAAGTGCGCCTTGCGGACTTGAAGGTAGCGGAATTGAAACAGGAATTGGAGGAAAGGGAACTGGAAACAACGGGTAAAAAGCAAGTACTCCAGGAAAGACTTGCAGAAGGACTTATACAAGAAGGTGAGGACCCCGAAACATTTTTATTCGAAGTTCCCGGAGGTGATTTGAGTCCGATAATAGAATCCTTGAAAGAAGAGCTGCAACAAAATTCGAGGACTTTGGAAGAAAATTCAAGAAGCTTGGAAGAAAATGCTAGAAATCTGGAAGAGAAGCTTGAAGAAAATTCTAGAAATCTGGAAGAGAAGCTTCAAGAAAATTCTAGAAATCTGGAAGAGAAGCTTCTAGAAAATTCAAGACCTGGAAGAGAAGTTCCTGGAAACACAGAAGGCCTAAAAAAGAATTGTGTGGTGTGGCTAATTTCCTAGAAGAAAGAATGGGAACCGTTGAGAAAGAGATAGATAAAATTAGGGAGCAAATGAACACGGAGGTAGATAAAATCAAAGATGGGGTCGAGGCAGAGATGGACAAGATGAAGGAAATAATCAGCGATGGAATCAAAGACGGAATCGAGGCAGAAATGGACAAAATAAAGGAAACGATCAGTAAGCTGGAAAAACAAATTAATAATGCGCCCTCCACAGAGATGGTTAACGAAAATGCAATGCTGGACTTGAGTTTGAACTTGGATAAAGTTCAAGAGGGTATAAAAGATGTCAAGGTCATTTCTGAAATAGGGAAGCTTTCCATGAAGCCACCTCAATTCGACGGAAAAACTCCATGGGAAAATTACCGCCGACAGTTTGAAGCAGCGGCCAAAGCAAATGGATGGAATGCAGGGGAAAGAGCTGTAGCACTAACACTTGCATTACGTGGAGAAGCGACGAATATTCTACAAACTCTTACCGCCCAAGAACAGGAGGACTATGATCAGCTGATTAAACATCTAGAATTACGATATGGCCACGCCCATTTGGAACACGTATACCACTCCCAGCGGAAAAATCGCTGCCAAAAATCGGGCGAATCCTTACAAGAATTCGAAACTGACATTGCACGCTTGGTTCGTCTCGCATATCCAGCCATACCGGAAAATGTAATGGAGCGATTAGCGGTTCAGGCATTCTTGGATGGACTCCGTGACCAAGAAACCAGACAAGCGTTGATATTAGCTCGTCCAACACATCTCGTAGACGCACTGGCACGAGCTTTGGAGTTTGAGGCAGCAAAACAATGCTGCAAAAGCCAAAGTAAAGTTCAAACGATTGAGGAAGACTCACAGGAGCCTGCTAACTTGGAAGCTGCCATAAGAAAAGTGATGAAGGAAGTGTTGCCTGAGAAAAGACATATAAGATGCCGGAATTGTCGCAAAATTGGACATGTGCGTAGCAAATGTCCAACATTCATCGACTCCGATGCAGGAAAACTAAGAAAGGTCGATGAGAAGGGGCAATCGTCGGCATGTGTCCGGCAAGCCCCGGTTAACAACGCATATGTCGCTATGCTTCAACGACAGAACAAGGGTGTCTTCGTAGACGGTCTCATCAATAACGAGCCTTGCACCATGCTGCTAGATACAGGTGCGACTAGGACAATTCTCGGCCTTCCTTTGCCAGAACACCGGAACGGATTGAACTGACAACTTGGAAGCTACGCACGCAACAGGGGAGCCAGCTACTGTATATGGCGAGCTACCGATTGAAATAATTTTGGGCAACACTAAAGTGAAACATCAGGCACTTGTAGCGGACATCGAAGACGATGCAATCATCGGAATGGACATCATGAATTCCAGAGGGTTTGAATTGATTTCAAAGACGGCGTCCTACGTGTCAACGGAGAAGAGCTGGTACTTCATGGGAGAAGTGAAGAGTTGATCCGTGTGCTGTTGGCTGAAGATGTAAGCGTACCTGAGAGGGCTGAAACCATTCTGGAGGCTCGCCTGGACGGGAGTGCGAGCAGTGGAGACGTGGTGATGTTCGAGCCCAAACTTCATGATGAGAAAATTGGACGAGGGATTGCACTAGGGAAGACCTTGTTGCGTGCTGACAAATTTGTGCCGGTAAGGGTCATGAATGTCAATTATTTCCCAGTGACCTTGAAGAAAGGAACAATTTTGGGGCACTGCTCGTCAGTTTCATCCGTGATCCGGGGCGTACGAGGTACGATTAGCCAACCCAACAACTTGCCCACAGAACTAGAGAAATTAGTTGCCATCTTTCCAAAGACATAAAACCACTCCCAAATTGCCCACAGAACTAGAGAAATTAGTTGCCATCTCTTCCAAAGACATAAATGTGGTCCAGCACAAGATTGATACTGGGGTGCCCGACCGATCCGGCAATCAGCAAGAAGACTTCCTCTTGCCAAGAAGGCAGAGGCTGACAAAATAGTCAGCGAGATGGGAAAAGAAGAGTTATCGAACCGTCTGACAGTCCCTGGTCCTTCCAGTCGTACTGGTGAAGAAAAGGATGGATCGACACGCTTTTGTGTAGACTATCGCCAACTTAATAATGTCACGAAGAAGGACAGTTACCCTCTCCCGAGAATAGATGACACCCTAGACACGTTGGCTGGTTCCACGATTTTCTCGACCCTTGATCTGAAGAGTGGATACTGGCAAGTAGAACTCGCTCAGGAAGATCGAGAAAAGACTGCTTTACCATCGGCTCAGGATTGTGGCAGTTCACCGTTATGCCATTCGGGCTCTGTAATGCTCCCGCCACATTCGAAAGATTGATGGAGACAGTGCTGAAAGGACTCTCATGGAACACGTGTCTAGTGTATCTCGACGACATAATTGTGGTCGGCAGATCGTTTTAGTACCACGTGAAAACTTGGAGAAGTATTCCTGCGACTGAGGAACTCCGGATTGAAGCTGAGCCCTAAGAAATGCCATCTGTTCCAAAAGAAGTACGATACCTCGGCCACGTTGTCTCTGGAGAAGGGTAGCAGTGGATGACCAGAAGATCAAAGCTGTTAAGGATTGGCCCATCCCAAAGACATTCACCAACTTCGAAGTTTCCTTGGTTTATGCAATACTATCGCCGATATGTGCTGGGATTCGCCAACATCGCTAAACCACTGACCAGGCTCACGGAAGGCCAAACAAAGTTCCAGTGGTCCGAAGAATGTCAAGATTCATTCAGGAAGCTGAAAGGAGCTTTGATCAACGCACCTATACTGGCTATCCCTACCCAAAGGGAAATTCATTTTGGATACGGACGCCAGCAACGTGGGACTTGGAGCTGTCCTATCTCAGATCCAGGAGGGACAGGAGAAGGTCATTGGTTATTTCAGCAAGACGCTTAGCAAACCAGAGCGAGAGCTGTTAGCTGTTGTAAAGGGAGTGGAACACTTCTACAAGTACGTGTATGGAAGAAGATTCCTGTTGAGAACTGACCATGCAGCTCTCAAATGGCTCTTACAGTTCAAAAATCCTGAGGTCAAGTAGCACGTTGGATCGAGAGCTCAAGAATTCGATTTCGAGATCGAACATCGAGCCGGAACTAGCCATAAGAATGCAGATGCCTTGTCACGAAGACCATGTCCAGATGATTGCTCACATTGCCGACGAGCAGAAGAGAAGGAAGCAACACTTTGTAGAACCGCGGCAATGGATGACAACTGGAATGACAGCAAGGTCCGGAAAGACCAAGAGAAAGACCCGACCTTGGCTTAGTCGTCAGCTGGAAGAAGGGCAATCGAAGACCATCATGGCAGGAAGTCGCAGGATACTCGCCGGCTGTTAAGTCCTATTGGGCACAATGGAACTCTCTTATTCTGGACAATGGGATCCTGAAACGTGTGTTGGAGGCCGAGATTGGTGGGGAAGACAGACGCCAAATAATTGTTCCCAGGAACAGAAGAGAGGAAGTGCTGCGGGAAATCCATGATGGAGTCGCTGGAGGACATCTGGGAGTGACGAAGACCCTGCAGAAAGTGAGGCAACGGTTTTACTGGGCCAATTGTCAAGCTGACGTCAGGACTGGTGCAGAAAGTGCGCTGTATGCGCTGCTAGCAATGGACCTCGAATACGACCCAAGGCCCCGATGCGTCAGTTACAACGTAGGCAGCCCGTTCGAGAGAATCGCCATTGAGATCGCCGGCGCGTTTCTCGTATCCGACCACGGGCATACATACATCCTTGTGGCAATGGACTACTTCTGTAAGTGGGCGGAAGCCATGCCCTGCCAACGAGGAAGCCATCACCGTCGCCGACGTCTTGGTGAAAGAGTGGATATGTCGATTCGGTATTCCAATGGAGCTGCACTCGGATCAAGGCAGAAATTTCGAATCCAACCTTTTCCAAGAAATATGTCTACTGCTGAACATCCGCAAGACAAGAACCACGGCCCTACATCCGCAGTCCGATGGAATGGTGGAACGGATGAACAGGACGATCAACCGCCACTTGTCCAAGGTTGTCTCTGACCATCAAAGAGACTGGGACCAGTATCTTCATTTGTTCCTGATGGCCTATCGATCCGCAGTACACGAGTCAACCGGTCAAACTCCTGCTAGTATTATAATGGGCCGAGAACTCGACTGCCTTGTGACCTGAAGTTTGGGATACCGCCAGGACAAGACACTGCGGGAGAGGACTACGTCAGCAAACTTCGGCAGAGAATGGACGACATCCACGAACGAGTCCGGTTGAACATCCAGAGTGCCAGCGATAAAATGAAGAAGACCTATGACATCAAGGCCGACGCTGGAGGATTTAAGGTCGATGATCTGGTTTGGCTGTACAACCCCACGTCGTCGTGGACTATCACCAAAGTTGCGGAACTCGTGGGAAGGCCCGTATAAAATCGTGAAAAGGATAAACGACCTTGTACCGAATCCATAAGCCACCCGAGGGAAACCAAGGGTCGTCCATTTCAACAGGTTGGCCCCTTACGCTGGAAACCATGACCAAGTTCGCACCCTCAAGCCACCGGAGGATGATATGACGTTCGAGAAGTTTATGTCCTTGTATTCAAACGGGCAGAAAGTTCTACATGGGATTACTAGAGAGGAGTCACGAGACCTTTTCGAGGTGCCTGCTGACTACGCACTAGCGCACTGTGTGGCAGAAGATCTTCAAATGTCCAGGGGCATCGCCGTAGTGTTCTCCAAGAAATTTGGTCAACTCCAAATACTGCGGGAGCAGAATCCAGAAGTTGGTGGGGTGCTACAGTTGAAGAAAGGCCAGAGAAACATCTACTACCTAGTTACCAAGAGGCATTCCCAAGATAAACCGTCCTATGAAGATGTCTGGAAGAGTCTCACCAAACAAAGAGATACTATGGTGGACCAGAATCTGGTAGATCTAGCAATTCCAAAATTGTCCTGTGGTATTGATGGGTTGGACTGGAGAGTCATAAGAAGTATGCTGAGGCGATATTCAGATCCAGCGGCGTCAAGATTTTGGTTGCTGTAACCCTCTTCCACGACCGATCATGAAGACCGTGGAGTGTTACTTCCATCGAACTTCACGGTGCAGATATGGGGAGTCATGCAGATATCGTCACCTCAAGGATGAAATTTCGGGACGAAATGTCTTTAAGAAGGGGGCAATGTAACGAACCTAGGCCGGACCTGTCGCCTCACGTGTTGCCATCGACAGCGATGAGATCATCCCCGGAGATATTCGAGAACCATCCAGTGCGCTCTTCCGCGGAAAACAACGGTCAATATTGGAAACA
This sequence comes from Gonioctena quinquepunctata, assembly GCA_018342105.1. Taxonomy (NCBI): domain Eukaryota; kingdom Metazoa; phylum Arthropoda; class Insecta; order Coleoptera; family Chrysomelidae; genus Gonioctena; species Gonioctena quinquepunctata. The sequence goes on along the minus strand of JAFIRS010001732.1, from coordinate 257,711 downwards.
ATTGGAACATGCCGTCGCCAACCGTCCGAATTCGAAACATCGAGAATGCTGTATCGGAGATAAATAGGCAAACCTCAAGTGGAGTAGGACAGTCTGAACGAGCCCATACCATCGAGCTATACAGTGGCGTAGTAATATAAATTAAGTTGTAGATTAAGTGTGAAATAAATTAGTAGAACCAAGTTAAGTTTATTTACGTTACAATACATCAAGGGTGCATAAAATACACAAAATTCTACTATATTTCATATCACGATCATGGTTTGATTTGTTGAAAATATAAACAGGATGTTCATAAAATCAGATATGGAATCATCTGCAACTGAAAGATAAACTTAAGTCACTATCTTCCATCGTCAAGATAACCTCTTGTGGGGTATTCATGTTGAAAAGGGAAACATTCTCAATTGAATATTGATAGAAAGATTTTTCTGTGAATTGAAAAATCCACGATTAAAATGAAGTTATTTTTTGTGGATGTCTAACAGAAAACAACTACTTCCCCGGCTAAAGCCACGCTGGACATTGAACTACATCTGATAGATTGATTTGTTGAAAATATAAAAAGGATGTTCATAAAATCAGATGTGGAATCGGCTGCGACTGAAAGATAAACTTTAGTTACTATCTTCCATCGTCAAGATAACCTCTTGAGGGGTATTTATGTTTCCCTTTTCAATCTGATAGATATTCTGAAAAGGCCCTAACTCAAAAAAAAATCTGAAATTGAAAATTTGCATTTTCATTTTATTCGTGGATTTTTCAATTCCCAGAAAAATATTTCTATCAATATTCAATTGAGAATGTTTTCCTTTTCAACGATCATGGTGTTGAATATTCCACTGATATAAGATAGATAGGCAGATGATGACAAACTGTCTGATTATTAGTGAAATTTAAAACAACTATAAATTGGAAACAGTCGGAAGGAGAAATGCCATTACTCAAAATATCATAGTTTCAATTCTGTAATAACAATAGATATAAAAAAATACATTAAATTAATAATTCTGAAGGAAACTCATAATAATGATAATAATACATGTATATGCATATAGTTACAGTGAACTAAGGGTCACGTGAAAAAAAGGGGCATCTGTAGAATTCTTGTACAGACCATGTTATTCATAAGAAATATTGTTCTTGTTTGTTTATATCTAAAGTGATCATTCATGTTCCATCAGTATTTGTTTCTCAGTTATTCAGAAAACGAAAATAATATTGCACTGAAACATTACAAATAATGTAGTGGTAATTAATATTCTAAAATATTAAAATAAATGCATATAATTATAGTAAAAAAGGGGACATCTGTTGAATTATTATACAGACCATTTTATTCCTGAAAAAAAGTTCTTATATGTTTAATGTTGAAAGTTCATGGTTGAATAAAAGAAGAGATAAATTCTATATTATTGAAAATGTGTGTAAGCTAAGAATTTTCACATATTAGATAAAAATTCTACAATATTTCATTTACGTCAGGTATTGAATACTTTACACGCATATAAATTTGCATATGGATGTATACATGGTAAATAGAACTCAAAGTTTTCCAAGTATGAGATAGATTTTGATAACTTTAATCCTCGAAATACAACCCATTAAAACTATCTATTAGTATTCTCTACAAAGTTGATAAACATTGATTTTCCCAAATCAAAAAAGTGCAGTTATCCCTCATTGTTATTATGAAACAAATACTCCTAAATTGAATATTGTGCTCCAAATTGAATATTGTGTATGGGTTGATAGATATAAAATTCAAACTCTAAACTTATTTTTATGTAAATTATATTATCAATTGCTTTCATGTTAAATTTTACAATACTAGTGATCCTCATACCATATATCTATACAGTTGTGCTGAAATGAATTTAAGGAATAATTTTTGGACTGAAAAAATGGTTTGAATGTGATATACAGGGTGTCCCTGGACTTCCTCTTTTCATTTCGGAAATGTATAGATGGGGTCAAAATATCACCAGTACTTCATATAATTTTTGTTCCTTAAAGCCTTCGTTACCAAGTTACGGGCCCTCAAAGTTACAAAATGAAAAATATTTTTTTTTTGATAACCTTCAAAGTGAATATGCAAAATCATCTGAATTTTGGTGATTGACTAAACAAATGAATTCCTTCGATGAGCTTTCATGCAGGAGTCAGTTGTTTTGCTACAAAGTCAGGAACGGACTACCCCCGATAGTCCGGACCCCAAAACTTTGAAATGACTGGGATTTGTCAATATGTTTTAACAAAACAAGGTGACCTGGACAATTTCCTGAATAAAAATACCCGTGTGGAAAATCGATCAGAGCAACGATTTTTGATAAAAATGCATTTTTTTTCGACGGCATCCAACCTGAGATGTCTACCATTATTCGAAAAGATTAATTTGTATATAATGAAAATAGAAATGATAGGTACAATGTTCATAACGAATTTTTATCATGCAAACACGTTTACCTTACAAAACTCATGGTGTAAATAATCAATCGCAAGCCTCAAGAGCAAACAGAAAAGCAAAATCCGCTTCAAAAACTGCTCAATATGACCCCCGTCTCTCTCAATACATTTTGTTAGTCGGCGCAAACACCATCTCTGCACTTGAAATAGCATGCCAGGGTCGTTTCGTATGGCTTAACAATGTAATGTGATTCTATTCAACAAGGCATATCTGGTGTGAATAGGTGTAGCGTAAACGAGGCTTTTTAGATGCCCTCACAGAAATAAATCCAATGGATTTATATCCGGAGACCGCGGTGGCCATGAATATGGCCAACCTCTACCAATCCATGTATTGGGGAAAATCTGGTTAAGATGGTCCCACACAATCAAACTAAAATGAGGACGAGCGCCATCATGCATAAACCACATATCTCTTCGGGTTTGCAATGGAACGTGTTCCAAAAGTCCATTCAAATCGTTCTGAATGAACTCCAAAAAACGTTCTCCATTCAATCGGTCATGTAGAATGAATGGTCCCATAAGATGGTTTCCTATGATACCAGCCCAAACATTCACGTTGAATTTCCGTTGGTGTTTGGGATTTTTTTCGGTCCATATGTGGAGATTATGAGAGTTGATTACTCCATCTCTACTGAAACCTGCTTCATCAGTGAATAAAACTCGAGTTATAAAAGTTATATCCTCTCTTTGCTTATCCAGGAACCAATTGGCATATTCCAGTCGTACTGGAAAATCTTCAGGTGTCATGGCATGTACCTTCTGGATGTGATATGGGTGGAGCAGTTGTTCCCTAATTATTCTATGAATAGTGGACTTGGATGTATGGAACTGTTCTGATAGGTTTCTGATGCTCATGGGAGGATCATCAGGGACAGCTTCCAAAATATTTTCCTCCAATACAACGGTACGCACAGCCCTAGGAGCGCCCTCACCACCTCGTTTTGGCAAAACTGAACCTACAATGATATCGAAATAAAACAACAGGCTCCAATTAATTATCCATTTGACATACCTGTCTCCCTCAAGCTGCAATCGACACGCTCGAACGTTTCTCTTGCCGGTAACATTCAATTGGGAAAATGCTCGGCATACAGACGACGGGCTTCTGCAGCATTACCAAATGCTCGTCCATACAATGCATGCATATCTGCATATTCGTTGAATGTGAACTGTTCGGCCATATCAAAACACGTCAAACTGTACCATTAGAATATTGACAATACAATGACAACGCACCACTCAACAAAACAAAACCGCATTCCAGTTATCATTTTTTATCCACACTGATTTTATTTCTTTCTACAGGGTGTTTTTGTCTACATCTGTGGAAGAAATGGAACATAAATTTATTCACCGGATATTTTTCTCCTATTCATGTGCAGCCGTTTTTGTAGTTTATTCGTTTGCTTTTTAATAGTTATGTCTTCCGATGTGCGTTTTTTCAGCTAAATTTATCTTCGGGTTGAAGATTTTCTCCCATGAAATTATACTATCAGTGAAACTCCTCAATATTTAAGCTGTGAATACGAATTTGCAACATCCAAATGTTGAGTTTCATGAGATTCAGATAACACAACACGAAACGTGCTTATTCCACGCATACATACAAAATATGGACTGAATTCGATATTTCATAGTGGAGTAGCTTGTTAGTTCAAAAACACCACGAATCTACATAACTTGATATTTCATTTGAAGAAATATCTACATTGTAGATGAAACTTTCAACTAGGTACTGTACTTTTTGTTTACGACTTTATTTTAGCATATTTTGTATTATCCCTGTTATAAATGTTGTTATATTAACGTTAGCATTAGTATTTCAACTGTGAAAATTTTTCATTTCAAATGTGGACGATCGGTTGTGATGTCGTCGAGTGAAACTGCATTTTTATTAAGAATCGTTGCTCCGATCGACTTTCCACACGAGTAATTTTATTCAGGAAATTGTCTACGTAACCATATTTTGTTGAAAACTATTGAAAAATTATCTGTCATTTCAAAGTTTTGGGGGTATGGACCATCGGGGGTAGTCCGTTCCTGACTTTGTAGCAGAACAACTGACTCCTGCATGAAAGTTCATCGAAGAAATTCATTTGTTTAGTCAATCACCAAAATTTAGATGATTTTGAATATTCACTTTGAAAGTTATCAAAGAAAAACATTTTTCATTTTGTAACTTTGAGGGCCTGTAACTTGGTAACGAAGGCTTTTAGGAACAAAAGTTATATGAAGTACTGGTGATATTTCGACTCCATCAATACATTTCCGAGAGGAAAAGAGGAAGTCCAGGGACACCCTGTATATTTACATAATTACTACTATCGATTCAATCGTTTCATTGGATTTCATAATGGTACTACAAAGATTATGATCATGTTATTGAATACTCTACACGTATATGAATTTGCATGTGGATGTATACATGGTGATGATGATGATAACGAAGATTATGAACATAATTTTTACACATCGATAAAAATTACTACTATATTTCACGTGAACGTCACGATCATGTTATTGAATAATCTACACATATATAAATTTCATGTGGATGTATACATTTAAATGGAACTTGAAGTTCAACAAGAATGAGATAGGTTGATTTTGATGACTAAAATCCTAAAAATACAGCCCACCAAACTCTCACATTTATTATTAATTCAACGAAGTTGATGATTGATGATTTTTCTATCATATTCAGTGATTTTCAGCTTCAATATTCAATTATTGTATGTTTATTTTTTTCATAGTCGTCAGCTTAGATGAATTGTCAGTGTATTGAGATAGCTGTAGAATTATAACTAACGTGTGAATGATGTGAAACAAGTCGTTATGTACTATACATGAATTAATGTAGGTATTCTGGTGGGGATTCTGACGAGTATCAACATTTAGATTACCAATGAGTCCATTATAACTTTCCACATCCTATGTTGGACTGTCTCAAAACAGCACCCTAGATGAATGAGTATTTGAGATCTCTAATATGTACAGTATTATGCATAAAACTAGATTTATACTAAATTTTTTTTTTTCGACTATGCAGAAAGTATCAAGAAATATAATTTTGTGAAAAATCAATAAATAATAATTGATTATTCCGTCGAAAAGTAATAATTGAAAAAAAAATTATCGGTTACACAGAAAAAAAATCAGGAAAGAAACATCATTTCAGACTCCATTTAAATAACAAATCAATCCATATTGAATGAAACTGAAGTAGTGTCACGCCCTACTCTGGGAGAAACTGTGAAACCCTGGCCCCCTAAATATTTAGGGTGCCCACTAATTATCTTGCTTGGGTTGCGAGAGGTTAAAACATTTTTACTTCTGTGATTGTGACCACTCTGGTATAGTGAAATGAAAAAGTGAAGTGAAAACTATTATGGTTTATTAAAACTATCAGAAACCAAAAATATACATAATGGAGAATACAAAAATACTAAGTGAAGTGAACAATAACCAATTGGGTATGTACCAAAGAGTAAATGAAAGTAATACTTACATAATTATGAAAACCAAGGGAAGGAGATGTGTCATCATGGACTGGCAGCATAAACAGGCACAATAAAGAGACCCGAGCCAAAAACAATCATTTCAATTTACATTAAAAATATCGTTAAGTCATGATTTATTGCGTTGCCTTTCGCAGAATTAGCTTTCTTGCCATTCAGTACTCAGAAATTGAATTGAAATCCTATACCTGGTTAATGAACGGCGATGAACTTTAAATATGCAGGAAATACTGTATTTCAATGAATGTGATACTGAATGATGAATTATAATGAATAAATGAACTATGGAATTTCCAATTCTGGGCTTGATTATGTTTAAATTTTATCTTCAGGTCTTATAAATTAATTCTGAATTTTGAAAAAGAAATGATTGCTATATTTATATCGGGTAATATTTTTCATACTTGACACATTTCCCACCTTTAGAAAAGCTGGCCTCCAGCTTCAAAAGGATAAAATAATTAAGGAGTGCATATATATCAACCTCAGGAAAATTTCATAATGTGCGAAAAAGGGGCCTAGATTTCTCAGGTGATGCTCTCAATTAGTGTTGCAGCGTAGCAACTGATAGAAAACTGGACTCGCTAGTAATGAATGAGAATACCTTGGAAGATACTATTGTCAATATAAGAAAGGGATTAACAAAATCAATTGGAACAATAAGTGAAATTCAATTGAATTCAAAATTACGAAGAAGCTGCTGCAGCATCTTTGAAAAAATAGAGGATCACACCCACAAGCTAGAAACTATTTTAAATAAACTCAAAAAAGATATTGATAATCATAGATTGGCAGGATCGTTACTCGCAGTACAATAAGTGAAATTCAATTGAATAATGAAAAGGTAAGGCGCCATGACATCCTGCCAATATCCATCCTAGATCCCGAAATCCTTGTCCATAATCTGCAAAATTCAGAAGTGGAATTGAAAAATGTTCAACAGGAACTAGCCTGACCTACCAAAGACTTGGCTAAGTATTACCAATTGCCTTTGTGGTATTGCACTTTTTTTAACCAAAAAATCATAATTCATATTAGAATACCTATAAACCATCAATCCCATTCTTGGGAACTCTTTGAGTTAATAACAACACATTTTGCATGGTTCAATCAAACATGCAAAATTGGGCACAAAGATATTTCTTTGGCGGTATCAATTAACCCTGATCAGGAGTCGAACCAAATCAGGCAAATATCTGGTTCAGGCCTCAAACACTGTAAACCGCACGAGGACAAATTGTGTTATTTGCCTCGCTTCTCAGCTGATGCCCATCATGAACCAGCATGTGCCAAACATCTATACACTGGTGTATCAGTGGAGAAAATTAATCACCACTGCCACAAATCATCTACGACAATAATTTCGGAATAGGAAGATGAAATTTATATAATAACTCATGCCAGGTGCAGTGAAAATAAGGCTACCGTTCAATTGCAAACTGATAACGAATGGTGAAGAAATGATACCTATTTTTACTTCTGTGATTGTGACCACCCTGGTATAGTGAAATGAAAAAGTAAGTGAAAACTATTATGGTTATTAAACTATCAGAAACCAAAAATATACATAATGGAGAATACAAAAATACTAAGTGAAGTGAACAATAACCAATGGGTATGTACCAAAGAGTAAATAAAAGTAACACTTACATAATTATGAAAACCAAGGGAAGGAGATGTGTCACCATGGACAGGCAGCATAAACAGGCACAATAAAAAGACCCGAGCCAAAAACAATAATTTCAATTTACATTGAAAATATCGTTGAGTCATGATTTATTGCGCTGCCTATTGCAGAATCAGCTTTCTTGCCATTCAGTACTCAGGAATTGAATTGAAATCCTATACCTGGTTAATGAACGGCGACGAACTTTAAATATGCAGGAAATACTGTATTTCAATAAATGTGATACTGAATGATGAATTACTAATAAATAAATGAACTATGGAATTTCCAACTCTGGGCTTAATTATGTTTAAATTTCATCTTCAGGTCTGATAAATTAATTCTGAATTTTGAAAAAGAAATTATTGCTATATTTATATGGGGTAATATTTTTCAAACTTGACAGTGAATATAATACGTTAAAACATCATCATCAAACTAAAAATGCATAGCGATGAAATCATAATAGAACAATTGAAAATTCGAAAATATGTAAATAACTATATTGTCACTAATAAACTTTTGGACACGTTACAGGGAAAAAAAGATGTTATTATATGAAGATAAAAACTGAAAAATGAAGTTAATTGATGTAATTACTGAAGGTTGATAATTTCTATATACATTTTGTTTTTTGTCAACTACCTTCACTTCACAATTTATGATACGCATTTCGTGAATTATTTGCTTTTCTACAAAATCAATATTTTTTCCTCCCGCTCGAACTTTTACCTAACGTTTTTCTACATAAGTAAGAGCATTTTGAGACTCATTTCTTTCATGGAAATCATAATTGTGTTTTTGTAAAGCAGAACTTAGTTTTGGGATCGATTAGTGTATTGAATTAAAATTACACTATAACATAAACCAACATTATGTAAAAAAACAGTTCAAAATTGTTGTGTTGTTACTTTATATTCATGGAAAGTTTGTATTGTGAAATTGTAAACAACTGTTGCAGTTCAATATATGTTGTAGAAAAATTTTAGGTGCAAATAAAAAAATGTATGCTAATCGAAATCGTTTGTGTTTTGCTATTGAATATTCTTTTTAGGACTATATCTTCTGGTATTTCATCACGCAGGAGACTATTCTCGGCAAAACATGAATTTGAATCATTCAAATAAATTTGTGTACCTACCACACATCATAATTGAAAGTACAGACTAAAACCATGTTAAACGCGAACATATCTGAACCTGGTTCTGTTATTGTTATACAATTCACAATCACGATCAGTTCACGTAAAGTAAAAAAAGCAAATGATATACAAACCGAAAAAAAAATTCATTAGAAAGCAGCCTGTAGAAGTTTAGTTAGAGTTTACTCAAAACAACCCAATCAAACTAATTCTAACGATTCGTGTTACACCAAAATTTTATCTACTGAAATGATATTATTTGAAAAGATTATCTAAGTTGGTGACACTTGATGGGAGTTATAGTTGAAATATATTTGTTAATAATTATTGATCGAAATCAAGATTTCATCATTTTTCAAAATACATTATGATGTTTTTTCAAAATCTAAAGAAAAAAAATTTTTTTTCATACGAGATAAAACTTAAATAACAATTAAATCAAAAAAAAGATCCTGGATTGAATTTTTTTCAAAATACATTCAAAACAGATTATAAATTATAGCAAATTATTGATAATTCTCCACAAAGAGAGCTTAAAATGAGAAGGGGTTACAGAAACCACCTAGAACATGAAACCGAACAAATCAAAAGTCGGAATATAGAATAATAAGGGTTTTTTTTTCAAAGGTATCAACCATTTCTATAGAGACAGAATCCATTGGGAATTATCTTACTTATCCTATGGATGAAACTAAATCTAAACTGGAGTATTTAAACAATTTATATTTTTTAGAGTTGTCAGATTTTTGAAAAGCAATCAAAATTTTAGGATATTTTTTGGTACGAGTATTGATAACGGATTTCGTTCACCTATAAAAGACTTTCTTATTCTTAAAATTCACTCCTTATATAAATATTATGCATTTTTGTTTAATAAGTTTTATATTTTTTGCAATAATGTTTCTACTACATCAATTCCATATCAGGGAGTATTTTTTACCGGTATAAACTACAATGGAATAATTCATAATTTTCATGGTATGGTTTGAGAGTCTCATTATTATTATTATTTGTTTGAAGGTTGTAGACGATGTGGTAACTTGATTACTATCGTTTTGGACGTCCATCGTCTCAATGGATATAAAAGGTTTTCACGACGTTTCGAATGCTTGTATGTGCAATCATCTTCAGGTGAATACTGACAAGTTTAGGTGCTATTTACCAATTTATATGACTGTCGGTGCAATGATGCGTGTAATTCCGCCATGTGCAGTGGTGCGTGTAATTTCGCGCGGTGTTGTGGTGCGTGAGGTTTCGCGCCTCTGCATCCCGCCAGAAAGAGCAATCAGTGGTTTCCATACGTTCTTGATCTCAATGCTTGGTTGACTAAAGGCGTTATTGGCTTCGATGTAGGCGGCCTCTTTGAACTTTCGTTTGAACCAATGTCTTCTCTATGAAGAACACTTGCGTCGTCCCATGAACTCGATGGTGCTCAGTCCAGGCGTGTCAGCGATTCCCGATTTTGATGTTTCTCCACGTTGAGTCCATTTCTTGTGTTCATCCATTCGTACCAATAACGGTCTCTTTGACTCTCCAATGTAGGAATCTCCGCATTCACATGGAACTTCATGAATGCAATTCTTACTGATTTATTTTGTTGTCAGGTTTGGTCTTAGGAAACTCCGTGAAGTACGCTGGATTGAAGCAGCTCTTGATGTTGAACTTGTTTCCGATCCTTCGATCTCCTCAGACACCTCTGCTGTACGGAAGGCAGAATCACTTGCTTTGTTGTTGCTCTTCAGACCTCTGCGTTCACCGGAGTTGTTTCAATACTTCTTGGGGTTTTGGGGGTATTCTGGTGAAGGTCCTTGATGTCTTTCCCCGTACAATCATAGCTTTTTTTCCCCCCCTTCCATACCCAAAATTTTAACCCTTTTTATTTTTAAAAAGGGGTTGGAAAAAGGGGGAAAAATTTTGGGGGTCCGTTTGAGAAAAAGCCCCGAAAATAAAAGTTTTTGGGGGAGCACTGCAGGGCTGGGGAAAATTTTTGGGGAGCTGGTCATTGTTCGAGTTTTTTTTTTTGAGAGTTTTGGGGCTTTTAAAATTTTCGAAAAGGATGAAATATTTCCCCGGCCCGTTCAAACCTGTGATGGTGTCAACGGCTTTTTGGGTTTGACGATGAAGGGGGTATTTTTTGAAGAATTGTAGTATCGGGGGAAAAGGATTCGAAAACCCGGGGTTTGGGGGAGTTCCGGGGGGAGAAAAAAGGGGGACCAACCCCAACCCCAAGAGGGGAAAACCTACTACCGTTTTCCAAAAACCCAAAAGGGAAAAAGCAGTTCATACTAAGAATTCCAAGCACTTGTTGACAATCCAGATGGAAATTTTGGCCCCGGCAGATCGTTCCATCAGCTTCGATGTGGGAGCCTTTCACCAATGTCCCGTTAGAGGAATCTGTCAGTATCTTTAAAAAGGGCCAAGAGATACCAGCTGACGAGAGGACGACCTTCCTTTTACCCAACAATTTTGGGAATTTTGCCCCCTTTTCAAACCATATTTCCAGGAAAAGGACCGATTCTTCTGTCAAGCGACGGCCCCCCCGATGGTTTTTTTCCCTTCCAATCACGCCATTAATGGAGGGTTCAAAGAATTCTATATGGGGGGCAGAATAAAAAACCAAAGCTATGGTTAGAGGATGACTTTTTTATTATATGGAACACGGAGACAAACATTCCGGGTTTCTTTTGGGAATTAAAGAACAGGATTGATCAAATTCACGATGGAAATGGAAAAACCACGTTTTTTACCCTTCCTCGATGGAAGTTGAGAGAATAGTAAGGGAATCCGCACCTCCGTTACAGAAAGAAGAACATACGGGCAGTACCCTGTTACAGCTCCAACCATCCGGGTTCGATGAAGAGAGGGACGGAGAACATTGGTGAGAGAGGATAAATATGCAACGACGTGGAGTCACTAGAGCCGAATTGAACCACATCAGAGAGGACCTTCACCAAAATGGATATTTCAAGAGACCTCCGAAGAAGTATCGAAAACTTCGGAGAACGCAATCTGAAGAGCAAAAACCAAGCACAAGTGGATCTGCCTGTACATCAGAGGTGTCTCCGAGAAAAATCAGAAGGATCGAAACAAGTTCAACATCAAGAGCTGCTTCCAATCCAGCAGTATTTTTACGGAGTTTCCTGACCAAGACCAAACCTGACAACAGAAATGAAATCAGTAAGAATTGCATTTATGAAGTTTCACGTGAATGCGGAGTTTCCCTCATTGGAGAGACAAAGAGGCCGTTATTGGTACGATTGATGAGACGGAAAGGATTTCAACGTGGAGAATCGGGAATCGCTGACCATGCCTGGACGGGAGAAACCATCGAGTTCTATGGGACGACGCAAGGTTTCTTCATAGAGAGGAGCATTGGTTTCAAACGAAAGTTCAAAGAGGCCGCCTACATCGAAGCCAATAACGCCTTCAGTCAACCAAGCGTTGAGATCAGAACGTATGGAAACCACTGATTGCTCTTTCTGGGGCGAGAGGGGAAAACTTCACGCACCACAACACCGCGCGGAATTACACGCACCACTGCACATGGCGGAATTACACGCATCATTGCACCGACAGTCATATAAATTGGTAAGTAGCACCTAAACTTGTCAGTATTCACCTGAAGATGATTGAAGATACAAGCATTCGAAACGTCGAGAAAACCTTTTAAATCCATTAAGACGATGGACGTCCGAAACGATAGTAAATATTATTATTATTATTTGTTGGAGTCTGTTGATTATGTAGGAATGATTTTCAAGTCATATTCATCTATATAGAAAGTGACTTGTTTTTTATTTTTCTTACAACTGAAACGGACAAGAATTAAAACTTCAAATGAAAAATCTAAATCGAGTATAAGGAAAATTAAACTTTTTTACCAAAAATACATCGTCACTAGTAATGTATATTATAAGTGCCACTTTCGAGTTATCTTATTCAGAAAACGAATTAAAATTTTGTTTAATAATTTCTTTAAATTTTTCACAATAATGTTTATACTTGCATATCAATTCCAAATGTCGACCAGGGGTCAATAAAGAGCCAACCATTGAAGGCGATGATTGATTTGACTGAGTGAGTTTTTTATCACCCTCACTTCTGGAAGGTATCACCATTGACGGTCCTGCCATGAGTCCAACATCAGACGGAACAGAAGATTTTTTCGATTTGACAGCCAGCACCGGCGTTGCAGTGGATTGTATGATGGTAGGTTCAAGTAATACATCACACACCCGCCTATTTGAGGTGGGCCGTGGAGTTGGATGACCGTTGGATTTTACGAATGTAATTTTCATACTCTTGTATTAACGAACCTTTGGCAGACCCCTCTGACTTTGGAGATGTTTTCACCTTTATCGGCTTCATGGCATGTCGCTCCGCTGCAGGAGGTCGATCAACCACCCGAATCCCGTCGTGGACGCTTGATAGCCTTCACTGGTGCAGTACCATCCTGAGATGACACACGTGATAAAATTCTGAGGAGTGGCGTTGGGGCAAACCGCGATATATCGAAATCATTGGAAACAATACCCTCCTCTTGAGAGCCCTGCCACACCATCTTTGGGAATATTTTTGCTGCCAGCCTCTCCTTCAGGTCGAGCCGCAGCCAAAATATCCACAAGAGTGAGATTGGGTGGAATTCTTCATGATCGTCGGAAAAAATATGAAACAAAACTAAAATTGTTAGATCGATACCAGCGAACAGAGTCGAAGGAATGATTGTTCCGAGACTGCTCTCGTGATTTTATGCCTTCTTCCCATTCACTGAGAGGTGGACACCGTGTAAGGGGCATGCGCTGGCAATATGGGGGATGGGTGATGCTTACGCGCCGTAGGCGAGTGGGTGTCTTGAGGAGGGGGTATGGAAGTTATTTCTAAGACTCATCTTCATGTTCCGTATGTGCGAGTTTCTTGTAGTGGGATAAAGACCAACAGCATATGAATTGAAACCTGAAACGGTAGGACATCATTCGTAAACTTGTAACTTGTTGTTGAGAATTATAACGATATGTCTATCGAACGTGAATTTGTTGAGGTTATGGATTTGATGGCAGTCTTGAACATACAAGAGAAAGAAGAGGAAGAAGAAGAAGCTCCAGGTGTAGCAGATGTACCATTAGTGGAACCAGAAATCCATGTGGAAGCCGTCAACAATGAGGGAGCCGTAGCACTCAATCATGGAGTGCAGGCTGCCCTACACGTGGACGAGGGTCATTTCGATGTCAATGACTTGGTGATGATGTTCACGATGAATCAGGGCAAGAGTTGGGCAGAGCGAAGAAACTCAATACTATGCAAGTCTCTCATCGAGATGACCTTCTCTACTGCATCAATTATGACTTGACGGAGGTTACAACGAGGAATGGAGTACATAATTTGTGTTTTCTATGCTTTTTGGCGAAAAATAGTAGGATACCTATGAATCAATGGTGCTGGACATATGACATTCATGAGAAGAGAAGAGAAAATTGGATGACAATTATGTGTCAGATCTCAATATCCATTATTTTAAGTCAAATTGGCACAAATATGTTGTTATTGCACTAGCAACTAGTGCCAGTTTGATCTGAAATGATGGAGCAGAAGTTATTGCTGTATATATGTAATAAAATTTGTGATATGTATTGTAGACTTTTTTTGGAATAAATTGCCTTCCCTAATAACATTCCTTTGATTTTTCTACTTCCAAATAATAAACATTTCTGCATATGGTGAAATTGACCTCAATACGCAAATTCCAAAGTTTGATGAATCATCTGAATGTTTCACACATCACATCTGAACTTATTTTGTCTCCTCTGAAAAGCAAATGGGTCTATGTTTATAAAAATAAAATCTATTGAAATCTCATTTAGTCTTCACATAAAATTTTCTCGAAAAATTAGTGAGAATTAGACTATTTGAATCTTTAATAATCGATAACATTTCTACTCCTGGCTTATCCCCACTCCTGGCTTACCCCCTCCACTCCTCTGAATTACTATAAATAAAACTACACGTCGATCATTTCCTCCCTTCTGATCATCATGTCAGACGTGATCAAAGCCATTGCTGATTCAAGTGTTTATGTGATGGAACGTGGTGATTCACCACCTACAAGTTTGCTGGAGCCGACAGCAGATGCTGGCCCCATCCAATGGTGTGGATTCGCCACTTCCATTCACTTCGGGGCCGCCAGCTGATGGCCAGATTGTGTCGAAAATGAGTGATTCAATGTTTGTGGTTCATGCTGGTGAAAAGGTCTATAATACGAAAATAATATGGAAGTGCCACGTTTTCTGTTACTGAATTCCTGTTCAGGTAGCAAAAACACGTAAATAAAGTCGAACGGGTATTCTCAGAGAAGAAAAGTAGTATAGACATTCAGCCTTCATTTAGTTATATGTGATTTTGCTTCAACCTCAGAGATTGTTCGCTTAGATCTTCAGCTTCATATCGTCTGTTGCATTGTAATGCACGTGTTATCAGTGTTACGCTGCTGTGATCTAATAGATGAAGAGCTCATGAATGATCATTTAGCTTAGCGAGACAGAACACATTCAGAAAAGATTTGTTCAACTTTGAAACTAGGTATCACTATTTGAGGGTATTTTTTCCATACAAGAAAACTTTGGCACCTCTCACTAGTTTTGGATTTGCCTCAGGTGCCACCACCAGTTATAGACACTACTCCGGGCAGTCTCAGTGAAGAAATAAAAATACTCCGGGAGATTGATGCTACGAGGCCAGAGGGGCAGATTTTACTTGCCTTCGACTGGGCTGAATACCTGGGTGTCAACTACGCACTAGATGGTTCTACTCAAAGTTATAAATGCGGTCAATAAAAAACTCAATATTCATTATACTCAATAAGTTCATGTACAGCAGAACGGCTGACGGCCACTTGAAACTTTTATAAAGGGCGAGCAAGCATTCAGATATCAATATAGGTAGAACGGCTGACGGCTGGGTCGAGCATTATGCGTGATAAGCAAACATTACAGTGGCAAGCGGGAAGGGGGCGTTGAACTTTCAGTTCCACATTCAGAAGCACATGCGGAAGGATAGAAGTCTAGGTGGCAGTAAAGTTCAAAAAAACTGTATGCTAAAGCAAACTTACGGGTGGCCACAGTTATGCGTCTGGTTGACAGTTCTTGGTGTGTCGTGTGAGCGGGGCTTCATTTTACTGTCTCGAAGCTCTCTTCAGGGCGCCTCCCTATTCTGTCCGACCTACGGGGGATCTAGTTAGGTAAGGTGAGACTTACGATCTATACCACCTCAGAGGTATCTCGGATTTTATCTCCTCCTGAGCTAACCTACAGGGGTTCTATGTAGGTACGTCTTACCTACCACCTCAGAGGTGACGCGGATGTTATCCTCTCCAGAGCTGACCCACAGGGGTTCTATTCTGGCGAGACTTGACTACCACCTCAGAGGTAACGCGGATGTTATCCTCTCCTGAGCTAACCTACAGGGTTATATTCAGGCGAGACTTAAAATGTCTACCACCTCAGACGTAACGCGGATGTTATCCTCTCCTGAGCTAACCTACAGGGGTTATATTCAGGCGAGACTTGAAATGTCTACCACCTCAGAGGTAACGCGGATGTTATCCTCTACTTAACCTACAGGAATTCTAGTTAGGTAAAACATGAACTGTCTAATCGCCTCAGAGAAATCACGAAGTTTTTGCACACGATACACCTTCGACTATCTTTTACGAATATCAAGGCAAACCGATTAATTCCTACAGAAACGGCAACACTGGTTCACTACCCGTACAATGGTGAATACTGAAGAAGATTGCAGATAAAAGCATTCGAAACGTCGCGAAAACCTTTCAAATCCATTGGGACGATGGACGTCCGAAACGAGAGTAATCAATCGTCTACAACCTTCAAACAAATGAGTCATTTTGATAAAAATAAGTTTTCAGTTCAAAATCCCAATATTTGTAAATTAAGTCGGAAGAGAAAGCGCTGTTTGGCTGCTTCATCGGCGTGCGCTAAGCAAATGGTTGGATAAACGAGAAAATATGGGCAACTGTGCCAGATTTACAGAATTTATGCCTTTTCGAACCTTATTATAAATGTATGTTCCTTTGTTTGTCCCGTATGCGATCCTATACCATTAATCCGATTGCAATGAAACTTTGGTGGGTTGTTGTGCGTACGCCCGCGTAGGTTTCTGAATTAGTACAACCATTTTACAATAGGTGGCGCATGAGTTGTTTCAATGAATGAGAGTATTTCATAGTTTCCGGTAGTTCGTGTGTTTCCGCGACATTTCAGTTCGTGTGTGACATAACAAACGATTTAATTGTGAAATTCCAATCATTGAATATTAATAATATTCATTTACCAAAGTACATAATAGTATTTTCACACCCACAAAGTACATAATAGTATTTCACAATCAGCTGCCAGATTGGCAAATAATAATAGAACCCACAAGGCTCTGGGCCTGTACGAGGGTGTTATTTATAGGTAACTATACTGTTCTTTAATGTGAGCTATCGTATATAAACATAATTTCAAGAGATAAAATTGTATACTATTTTGCTATAATACAACTAATGATACAATATATCAATATATTGTAACGAACCTAGGCCGGACCTGTCGCCTCACGTGTTGCCATCGACAGCGATGAGATCATCCCCGGAGATATTCGAGAACCATCCAGTGCGCTCTTCCGCGGAAAACAACGGTCAATATTGGAAACAATTGGAACATGCCGTCGCCAACCGTCCGAATTCGAAACATCAAAGATGCTGTATCGGAATAAATAGGAAAACCTCAAGTGGAGTAGGACAGTCTGAACGAGCCCATACGATCGAGCTATACCAGTGGGTAGTAATATAAATTGGTTGTAGATTAAGTGTGAAATAAATTAGTAGAACCAAGTTAGGATTATTTACGTTACAATTGGTGTCGGAAGTGAGATTTTGAAAATAAACAAGTGATCGTTAGGTGGATAGTCAGAAAAATAAATTGATAAAACCTTTTGTACCCCCAAAAATGAAGTGGCCCGGTTTTCGCAGAAGTGGACAATTGTGCGTGGAATATAAACTGATACACTGTTCGCGTGAAACAGAAAATAGACCAGTGGCCCGTTTTCGCAGAAGTGGACAATTGTGCGTGGGAATATAAACTGATACATTTCGCGTGAAACAGACAATAGCTGGTGGCCCGTGGAAAGAATTCACGAAGGAATTTTTTACAAACTGATAAACTTTTCGTGTAAAACTGACTGATACCTCGTCAAAGGACAAAATGTGTTTCAAGAAAAGTGCGCCTTTGGGATTTGAAGGTAGCGGAATTGAAACAGGAATTAGGAAGGGAACTGGAAACAAAGGTAAAAAGCAAAACTCCAGGAAAGACTTGCAGAAGGACTTATACAAAGGTGAGGACCCAAACATTTTATTCGAAGTTCCCGGAGGATTTAAGTTTGGTAATGAATAAACTCGAAGAACTACTAATTCCGTGAAAGAAGAACTGCAACAAAATTCTAGAAATCTGGAAGAGAAGCTTCAAGAAAATTCTAGAAATCTGGAAAGAAGCTTGAAGAAAATTCTAGAAATAAGAAGCAAGAAAATTCTTTAAATCTGGAAGAGCTTTCTAGAAATCTGGAAAGAAGCTTCAAGAAAATTCAAAGAAGCCTGGAAGAAAACTCTAGAAATCTGGAAAGAGAAGCTTCTAGAAATTCAAAGCCTGGAAGAGAGTTCTGGAAAACACAGAAGGCCTAAAAAAAAGTGTGTGGGTGGCTAATTTTTCTAGAAGAAAGAATGGGAACATTGGAGACAGAGATAGATAAAATGGGAACAAATGAACACGGAGGTAGATAAAATCAAAGATGGGTCGAGGCAGAAATGGACAAAATGAAAGAAGCAATCAGTAAGCTGGAAAAACATAATAGTGCGCCCACTCCACAAGAGATGGTTAATGAAATGCAATGCTGGACTTGAGTTTGAACTTGGATAAAGTTCAAGAGGGAATAAAAGATGTCAAGATTTTCAGAAATGGGAAGCATAGAATATTCGACGGAAAACTCCATGGGCAAATTACACGCCGGAGTTTAACGGCCAAAGCAAACGGATGGAATGCAGGGAAAGAGCTGTAGCACTCGAACTTGCATTACGTGGAGAAGGACAAATATTCTACAAACTCTCACCGCCAAGAACAGGAGGACTATGATCAGCTGATTAAACATCTAGAATTACGATATAGCCACGCCCATTTGGAACACCTATACCACTCCCAGCTGAAAAATGCTGCACAAAATCGGGCGAATCCTTACAAGAATTCGAAACTGGCATTTGCACGCTTGGTTCGTCGCATATCCAGCCACACCAGAAAATGTAATGGAGCGACTACGGTTCAAGCATTCTTGGATGGACTCCGTGACCAAGAAACCAGACAAGCGTTGAATAGCTCGTCCAACACATCCGTAGACCACTGGCACGAGCTTTGGAATTGAGGCAGCAAAACAATGCTGCAAGAGGCAAAGTAAAGTTCAAACGTTGAGGGAAGACTCACAGGAGCCTGCTAAGCTGAGCCGCCAGAAAAGTGATGAAGGAAGTGTTGCCTGAGAAAAGACATATAAGATGCCGGAATTGTCAAAAATTGGACATGTGCGAGAATGTCCAACATTCATCACTTCCGATGCGGAAAACTAAGAAAGGTCGATGAGAAGGGGCAATCGTCGGCATGTCCGGCAAGCCCGGTTAACCGCATATGTCGCTATGCTTCAAGCAGAACAAGGTGTCTTCGTAGACGGTCTCATCAATAACGAGCCTTGCACCTTGCTGGTACAGGTGCGACTAGGACAATTCTCAGGCCTTCTTTGCCAGAACACCGGAACGGATTGAACCGACAACTTGGAAGCTACGCCACAACAGGAGCCAGCTACTGTATATGGGGGAGCTACCGATTGAAATAATTTTGGGCAACACTAAGAGTGAAACATCAGGCACTTGTAGCGGACATCGAAGACGATGCAATCATCGGAATGGACATCATAAATTTCCCAGAGGGTTTGAATTGGATTTCAAAGACGGCGTCCTACATGTCAACGGAAAAAGAGCTGGTACTTCATGGGAGAGTGAAGAGGTTGATCCGTTGCTGTTGGCTGAAGATGTAAGCGTACCTGAGAGGGGCTGAAACCATTCTGGAGGCTCGCCTGGACGGGAGTGCGAGCAGTGGGACGTGGTGATTTTCGAGCCCAAACTTCATGTTTGAGAAAATTGGACGAGGATTGCACTAGGGAAGCCTTGTTTGCGTGCTGACAAATTTGTGCCGGTAAGGGTCAGATGTCAATTATTTCCCAGTGACCTTAAAAAGGAACAATTTTGGGGCACTGCTCGTCGGTTTCATCCGTGATCAGGGCTACGAGGTACGATTAGCCAACCAACAACTTGCCACAGAACTAGAAATTATGCCATCTCTTCCAAAGACATAAAACCAGCTCAACAGCCCAAACTAAGAGATTACGTCGAAAAGTACCAAGACATCTTCGATACCGGACAAGGAAAAGGGGTCGAACTAATGTGGCCCCAGCACAAGATTGATACTGGGGTGCCCGACCGATCCGGCAATCAGCAAGAAGACTTCCTCTTGCCAAGAAGGCGAGGCGACAAAATAGTCAGCGATATGGGAAAAGAAGAGTTATCAACCGTCTGGCAGTCCCTGGTCCTCCCCAGTCGTACTGGTGAAGAAAAAAGGATGGATGACACGCTTTTGTAGACTATCGCCAACAATAATGTCACGAAGAAGGACAGTTACCCTCTCGAGAATGATGACACCCTAGACACGTTGGCTGGTTCACGATTTTCTCGACCCTTGATCTGAAGAGTGGATACTGGCAGTAGAATTCAACTCAGGAAGATCGAAAAGACTGCTTTACCATCGGCTCAGGATTGTGGCGTTCACCGTTAGCCATTCGGGCTCTGTAATGCTCCGCCATTCGAAAGATTGAGGAAACAGTACTGAAGGGACTCTCATGGAACGTGTCTGAGTGTATCTCGACGACAAAATTTGTGGTCGGCAGATCGTTCGAGGACCACGTGAAAAACTTGGAGGAAGTATTCCTGGGGTTGAGGAACCCCGGATTGAAGCTGAGCCTAAAATGCCACCTGTTCCAAAAGAAGTACGATACCTTGGCACGTTGTCTCTGGGAAGGGTAGCAGTGGATGACCAGAAGATCAAAGCTGTTAAGATTGGCCCATCCCAAAGACATTCACCAACTTCGAAGTTTCCTTGGTTTGTCACATACTATCGCCGATATGTGCTGGGGTTTTAAACATCGCTAAACACACTGCCAGGCTCACGGAAGGTCAAACAAAGTTCCAGTGGTCCGAAAGAATGCCAAGACTCGTTCAGGAAGCTGAAGGGCTTTGTTAACGCACCTGTTCAAGTTTTCCCTTACCGCAGGAAGTTCATTTTATCGGACGCCAGCAACGTGGGACTTGGAGCTGTCCTATCTCAGATCCAGGAGGGCAGGGAGAAGGTCATTGGTTATTTCAGCAAGACGCTCAGCAAACCAGAGCGCAATTACTGTGTCACCAGGCGAGAGCTTTTAGCTGTTTAAAAGTGGAGCACTTCTACAAGTACGTGTATGGAAGAAGATTCCTGTTGAGAGCGACCATGCAGCTCTCAAATGGCTCTACAGTTCAAAATCCTGAGGGTCAAGTAGCACGTTGGATCGAGAGACTCCAAGAATTCGATTTCGAGATCGAACATCAGCCGGAACTAGCCATAGAATGCAGATGCCTTGTCGCGAAGACCATGTCCAGATGGTGCTACATTGCCGACGAAGAAGAGAAAGAAGCAACACTTTGTAGAACCGCGGCAATGGATGACAACTGGAATGACAGCAAGATCCAGAAAGACCAAAGAGACCCCGACCTTGGCTTAGTCGTCAGCTGGAAGAAGGGCAATCGAAGACCATCATGGCAGGAAGTCGCAGGTTACTCGCCGGCTGTTAAGTCCTATTGGGCACAATGGAACTCTCTTATTCTGGACAATGGGATCCTGAAACGTGTTTGGAGGCCGATATTGGTGGGAAGAAGACGCCAAATAATTGTTCCCAGGAACAGAAGAGAGGGAAATGCTGCGGAAAACCATGATGGAGTCGCCGGAGGACATCTGGGAGTGACGAAGACCCTGCAGAAAGTGAGGCAACGGTTTTACAGGCCAATTGTCAAGCTGACGTCCAGGACTGGTGCAGGAAGTGCGCTGTATGCGCTGCTAGCAATGGACCTCGGGAACGCCCAAGGCCCGATGCGTCAGTACAACGTAGGCAGCCCGTTCGAGAGAATCGCCATTGACATCGCCGGCCCGTTTCCCGTATCCGACCACGGGATAAATACATCCTTGTGGCAATGGACTACTTCAGTAAGTGGGCGGAAGCCTATGCCCCGCCCAACCAGGGGAAACCATCACCGTCGCCGACGTCTTGGTGAAAAAAATGGATATGTCGATTCGGTATTCAATGGAGCTGCACTCGGATCAAGGCAGAAATTTCGAATCAACCTTTTCCAAGAAATATGTCTACTGCTGAACATCCAAAGACAAGAACCACGGCCCTACATCCGCAGTCCGATGGAATGGTGGAACGGATGAACAGGACGATCAACCACCACTTGTCCAAGGTTGTCTCTGACCATCAAAGAGACTGGGACCAGTATCTTCATTTTGTTCCTAATGGCCTATCGATCCGCAGTACACGAGTCAACCGGTCAAACTCCTGCTAGTATTATAATGGGCCGAGAACTGCGACTGCCTTGTGACCTGAAGTTTGGGATACCGCCAGGACAAGACACTGCGGGAGAGGACTACGTCAGCAAACTTCGGCAGAGAATGGACGACATCCACGAACGAGTCCGGTTGAACATCCAGAGTGCCAGCGATAAAATGAAGAAGACCTATGACATCAAAGGCCGACGCTGGAGGATTTAAGGTTGATGACCTGGTTTGGCTGTACAACCCCAAACGTCGTCGTGGACTATCACCAAAGTTGCGGAACTCGTGGGAAGGCCCGTATAAAATTGTGAAAAGGATAAACGACCTTGTGTACCGAATCCATAAGCCACCCGGGAAACCAAAGGGTCGTCCATTTCAACAGGTTGGCCCCATACGCTGGAAACCATGACCAAGTTCGCACCCTCAAGCCACCGGAGGATGATATGACGTTCGAAAGTTTATGTCCTTGTATTCAAACGGGCAGAAAGTTCTACATGGGAGTTACTAGAGAGGAGTCACGAGACCTTTTCAGGTGCCTGCTGACTACGCACTAGCGCACTGTGTGGCAGAAGATCTTCGAATGTCCAGGGGCATCCCGTAGTGTTCTCAAGAAATTTGGTCAACTCAAACACTGCGGGAGCAGAATCCAGAAGTTGGTGGGGTGCTACAGTTGAAGAAAGGCCAGAGAAACATCTACTACCTAGTTACCAAGAGGCATTCCCAAGATAAACCGTCCTATGAAGATGTCTGGAAGAGTCTCACCAAACTAAGAGATACTATGGTGGACCAGAACCTGGTGGATCTAGCAATTCCAAAATTATCCTGTGGTATTGATGGGTTGGACTGGAGAGTCATAAGAAGTATGCTGGAGGCGATATTCAGATCCAGCGGCGTCAGGATTCTGGTTTGCTGTAACCCTCTTCCACGACCGATCATGAAGACCGTGGAGTGTTACTTCCATCGAACTTCACGGTGCAGATATGGGGAGTCATGCAGATATCGTCACACTCCAAGGATGAAATTTCGGGACGAAATGTCTTTAAGAAGGGGGCAATGTAACGAACCTAGGCCGGACCTGTCGCCTCACGTGTTGCCATCGACAGCGATGAGATCATCCCCGGAGATATTCGAGAACCATCCAGTGCGCTCTTCCGCGGAAAACAACGGTCAATATTGGAAACAATTGGAACATGCCGTCGCCAACCGTCCGAATTCGAAACATCGAGAATGCTGTATCGGAGATAAATAGGAAAACCTCAAGTGGAGTAGGACAGTCTGAACGAGCCCATACGATCGAGCTATACCAGTGGAGTAGTAATATAAATTAAGTTGTAGATTAAGTGTGAAATAAATTAGTAGAACCAAGTTAAGTTTATTTACGTTACAATATACATACGTTCTAACATTTATCTAATACCAACGAATATTTCTGAAGTGATATGATCATTCAATCGATTATTCTTGATGTCAATCAGGTGATGAATTAAAATTCCAGTAGTCTCTAAAATCCAGTCTTTGCACCTTGCCAGTTTAGCTTTTGCACTCCTTTGCAGTGTCTTTATCCACCACACCAGTGAAACATACAT
The DNA here is from genome assembly GCA_018342105.1 of Gonioctena quinquepunctata. NCBI lineage: Eukaryota > Metazoa > Arthropoda > Insecta > Coleoptera > Chrysomelidae > Gonioctena > Gonioctena quinquepunctata. The sequence continues at coordinate 233,607 of JAFIRS010001732.1, read as the reverse complement.
TATGGCCGGTTTTACACCATGTTGTACAGCCAGTGTACCATGTGTGTTTAAGCCCCTCTTTCTACCAAAAGAGCGTCTTGCTACGATTAATGTGTTCCGCTTTTCTGGTCGGTTTTGTCAGATGTTGGTTTCAGGTCAGTTTCGAGTCCAGTATCACCCCGAGATATTCGACCTCTCCCTTGCTCTGTTATGTTTCTCTTCGGAGTTTTATAGGTCCCGGCCCCTCTAATTTGCATCTCCGAGTAAATGTTACTATGGTGGCATTTTGAGGGTTGATGTTCAATCCCTCGAGGCCCGTCCATCTGATTATCAAATTTAGGGCCTCTTGCATGCGATCCCTAACCGTGGTGTTGAATTTCCCTGTTTTCTTAAACAACAATGTTGTCAGCGTAACCAAAAGTTTTGTGACCTTTCCCTTCCAGGGACCCCAGTAGTCCGTCCATGACCAGATTTCATAGGACTGGAGAAAGAACTTTCCTCCTGTGGACTGTTTTTTTCTGTTTTTTAGCATTGAGTCTATCCAGGTCACGCAAGGTTCCACGATTTGTCTCCGTCTGAGAGACCCGGTGTTTGAGTCTATAGAGTGTAACGAATGTTTTGTTACTTCCTTATACATAATCAATTTCTAATAATTTTTTCGGTTATCTTTACGGTGGTACGAATCAGTAGTCACTGCTCAGGTCATGAACTGCAATAATGCGCTCTTCATTATCGACCCTTAAAAATGGATCATGTCAGTACCTATTTCATGTCAAGTGATCGCTTGTTTTTTCCATAAGTGTTTTCAAATAGAAAAAAACGAGGGTGGTTTGGAAAAAACCAGGTAAAGTGGTGATTTGCTCGAACCGAAAGGATGGTAGTTCTTTTTCTTCGATTTGACCTCGACAAAGGCAGGTGTGCTGAATGAACTGATTCTGGTACGTTACGATTTTCAAATTGAATGGCTATCGCTGTTGATATTGGTGTAGTTGATTAACATTATTTTTCCGCTTTTCATATGCTTGTAATATTCGAATTCTTGGATGGTAACTGCATGGTAATTTTTGAAGGTCAAGTATGAATTCTATACTGTCAGATGTTCGTCACCTTTGGAATTATCAGTAAATTTTCGATGAAATAACGACATATTATTTTATGTCTTAATATTGGCTAGTTCCTATAAGGTTGATTTGTTTTTGGATTAAAGTAAAGCAATAATAACTATATATATATATATATATATATATATATATATATATATATATATATATATATATATATATATATATATTTCAGCCATTTTGGAAAGAATTAAGTGCACATGTGTATGTGGCTGACGTAGTATCCGTTCAGACCATTGGGGACTTATTTTTTTTGGAAATCAGTTCTACGCTTTTCCCTTTTTTAGGTACCAGATAATTGGTAATTTCGAGTGGACTAGTGCTAACCTCACACTACCAGGGGATTATTCCAAGGATTCCGATTGCAAAGGGTGTATATGACTATTATGGGACAGTTCTGCAGTACCTAATAGGACAGCTCTCTGGTAAAAAAAATTTATTTGATTTCATAACTATACGTTTATGAGATTATTTTGGTTTTCTCTTGAGAAATAATTGCTTCTGGAGAGGATTGTACCTCTGCTCAACTTGTCTCAGAACACTCGATTTAATATATTCCTCAAGCATAAAATTTGATTCACATTTAATAAGTTCCTTTTATCGATTTACTTTATTCGATTTTTGATCGTTGTAGAATCAATTCATGCCAATTACTACCTTGTCGCCAAGCGCAGGGAGATTCATTCAATTTTTTGAGAATTACCTGGCCTATCGATTTGAAAAGGGAATTTGCCGCCCTATTTCGAAATATCTCTGAAAATTCTTCGATAAAAAGAATTATTCAACTTTATCTTTATCTAAGAGAGTTGTGTCCACTGAAAGACGTGTGGTCTCTCTCTTCTCATCTTAATTGAATAGTATACTTTTGCTCTAGTGCCTGTACAATATCTTGGTTCATAAACGCTATTTTTTTGTAGCTTACTGAAGTATTTTGGTTCATAACGCTATATTCCCCTTTGGTATTTGCTTCAAAATAGTATATTTTTGCACTGGCAACATTTAAATATATTGCTTTAAAATACTATATTTTTTCTCTGGCAAGTATTTTTTCTTTGAAAATATTATATTTTTCCTCTGGCAGCTTTAGAGTATTTTTACTTTAAAATACTATATTTTTTCTTTTCCTGATGAAGTCTCAAGGAAATTTTTATGTTACTTTTTGAATACATTTATTCATTCAATTTTTTTGACTCTTCTGGTACATTTAATCACATTATCAAAGCTTACTTTGTTTCAAAATTTAACTGAATTTTAACATAACGTTTCGGGTGAGGTTTGTTTAGTTCTGTTTTGAATTTTTCTCATTGTTGATTTTTTTTAAATGATTAAAATTAACTTGGAAATTTTAAACCAGAATAGCATATTTTATTGCTACTTAATTTTTTCTTTCATGTTATCTTCCAGTCTTATATATGGACTGAGGCATATTTTTTTTGTATGCTATCATTTGCATCTATCTTTTGACTCTAGATTAAAATTTGAATCATAAAAACTTGAGGTTCAAAGGATATCCTTCGTTCTCCCCCATTTTGTACAAATTTTGATTCCTATCATCTTCTTCGCATGATATATACCACGGAGTGAAGCCACCTACTGAGACAGAAGGACTGGTACCCTAGGAGGTCATACAGCACGTCAAATTCAGCCTGGTCTGTGAAGATCAAACCAATTCACGACAACAAGGGGGTCTAAAAATCAATAGATAACCACCCACGACCAGATTCGTCGTCGTACCGCTGAGACCAGTTTTGTCGTTGTACCGCTGAGACCATCATCGTATAAACCAGCCTTCTTCATCTCCCTCCATTGAAGACCTCCACAGGTATATACCGTATCACCAACGTCTAGAGGAATCTTGACTATTGACTAAATGTTCAAATTTTATTGGAGTCAAAAAATTTTCATATACATGTAACTTTTCAATTTTTTCATTGAATCTTCTTCTACTCTTCAAGTAACATTGTTAAAAGTTTTCATAATTTTTCTATCCAGTCAATGTTATGATACAGTCTGGAATAAATTTGTTAAGTTGATTTCCGGCATATTTATTTGCCTTCCGATACAAGGTAGGTGACATTTATTTAGTAAATTTCTATTTATCTTTGGCTTTTGTCTTTAGCAAGCCTGGTGCCCAACTCTTGAACTAGTCGAGTTAATTAATGTATAATTTTTTCAGTGGCCCAATTTGATAAACTAGGAAAAGTCATTAATTGAACCTTACTCACGGCCTAACCGTATCCATCTGAGCAGCCTATCGGCAAAGTGATTTCCCCTTCTCAAATTTGAGTCAGATACTTCAAATTGGGGGTTCAAAAATGAAGGGTGTTGCAAGAGGTGTTTTTAAAAGCTCCTTCTATATCTAGAAATGCCGGTTTTAGTACCTCTTTATTTTTCAGCGTGTTTTCTAATTTATCTATTAGTTTGTGAAATGCTGTTTCTGTTGAGCACCCGGCTCTGTGAGCATATTGTACAAGATGCAGTGGCCTTTCTACCAGTACATCGTTCCCTAAAATGCCTATCCTCAAGCTTTTCCAGGGTCTTCAGCTTATCGGTCTTAGGGACTTCGCTGTTTCCTGTCCGGTTTTTTCAGGTTTTGGTATGAAGATTACCTCAATGTTCCTCCATGGCTTTGGTAGGTATCACAAAGTTTCACAAAGCCTTCTGTGCAGTAGTTTCGTTCCCTTCTGCAGCAATACTGCTTATTTCCCACCGTACTTTGTCATAGGTTACCACCTTTTTTGCTAATGTCCAACTACCCCTGGAATCCCTTTTCAGAGCCTCCGGTTCATTCTCATTAGCAGGTGTCCCAGGAAAGTGGACCCTCAAGAGTTCCCTTATGGTTTGTTCTCCTGTGGTGGTGTGCTGTTCATTTCTAAGGGGGTATATTGCTTGATGTTTGTCCTTATAGAGGATTCTTTGTAGTCTGGCGCACTCTTGAGTACTTTCTATCTCCCCCACGGAACCTTCTCCAGGAGTCTCTTTTATGCCTTTTTGTAGCTGGTCGAACGTTGTGTAGTCATCCACCTTGTTTTCTTGGTTGAATTTTTTCCTGTTTGCCTCCTTGATCTTGCAAGTTTAGCATTCCACAGGGCACGTTCCTGGTGGAGTTTCTGTGGGGGGATTTTTGTGATGCAGAGATGATTGTGTCATTGAGTTGCTCCACTGCCATCTCTAAGTCCCTGTTTGTACTCATCCGTCTTTGTCCGCCTTGTATGCTTCCCATTCTATTTTCCTTGGATTCCGATAAGTTTATGTGGTAGTGTTGCTCTTTATTTTGAAGTTTATGTGCCTGTCTCTCCTCTTCAGACACATGCCATTCCGTAACAAAATTACTCACATAGGTAGAGGCTATTGTTACGTCGAGTACTTCTCTTCTGTTTTTTGTAACAAAGGTCGGTTCATCCCCTAAGTTCAATATGTCTAGTTCGTTTGCTATCACGGACTGTAGGCGCGACTTCCTCCTTTCGTTGGTGTCGCTACTGCCCCAGATGATGTGGTGCGCATTTTCATCGCAGCCGATTATCACATGCAGTCCTTTTTGCCTGCAGTGCCTAACAGCTCCTCCACAGCTTCGTAGGTGGTGGTCATTGAAGGGAAAAATAGGCCGATGCAAGATTAACCCCTTCGACCTATTGTCTTCCTGGTCCTTAGCTTCTCTGCTGTCAAGTCTTTGAACACAGGTTCGTTAACGGCAGTATGTTGATATTTTTTTAATAATTGAAATGGTCCGGGGAGTCTCAATGGGTATGTTGTATACTAACTCTCCGCTCAGGGTGATTCCACCCTGACGGGTCCATGGTTCCTGAATAAGGGCCACCTCGAAGCCTCTCTTAGCACCTTCAAGTACTGCGGTGGCAGCCTTACAGTGCTGGAGGTTTATCCTGCCCCCCCCATGTCTTTGTTTGACCACCAAGAAGGCCAGGAATTGTCCTCCTTCCTTCTCGGTGTTTTGGCGGTCCATATGATTCCCACGAGTATGGGGGAAAGGGTTGGTCCAGCCCTGTGGGGTTAAAACTGCTTACTCCGAGATTTTATCCTGTTTCTCGGAGGCTCCGTTTGCGACACCGTAGAGCCCATTCGCTTCCGAGCGGCGAGAATCAAAACCCGTTTTTGAGTGATGGGAAATAATCCAGAACAATCAACCATAAATTTACCAGAGGAATTATTCAATGAATATGAAATGAATTGTGGGATTTAATTTCAAACTAAGGGTCAAGAAGAATCGAGGAAATATGAGTTCAATGAGTTCGCTGACACAAAGTTCAAGTTCAATCCATCTAAAAACAAACACGGACTCCATGGTTCTCGATTACAAATATACACATGGCGATAATATAAAATAAAAAATGAAAACATTGCAGGTCATAAATGTATTTGTATTTTAAAAACCAACTCCTTTTTTTTCTTTGTTTTATGTAATAGCGAATACCACAGATCTCAGAAGAGAACTGATCACCCGAGAGGCAGGACGAGTAAAAGTGAGGAATACCGACAGGAGAATGAAACGAAGCCACTTGGACCTTTGTACGAGGGTAGTCTGAGAAGTTTCCGACCTGAACATGAAGATGGCAGCACCCGTCAACAATAGCTAGTGAATGTGTTTGCGCATAATTTGAAAGGTACTCACCAAAATTGCAGCCGTTTTGGATGCGCAGTTGTAGTTTGACAATCGTTTTAGTGAGTGAAAGTGTTTTCGTGAAAAATCGTATCGAGCTGTCATTAAATATTTGTTTCTAAAAGGCAATACCTACATCTACGCAAATGAAAGACGAATTGAAGTTATATACGGGGACTCTGCACCATCATTTACCACCGTGAAATTTCGAGCAGCTGAATTTAAACGTGCCGTACCAACTTGGGAGGCGATGAACGTTCGGGACTTCCAAAAACTGTAACCACTGACGATAACATCGCTCAAGTTCACCGAATGGTGTTGACGACCATCGAATTGAAGTGAGGGGGGTAGCAGAGGCTACGAAAATGTCCAAAGAACGTGTTTGTCACGAATTGCATGATAAGAATTAGGCATGAGAAAGCTATCCGCGCGTTGGGTGCCGCGTTTGAAACTTGGATACATCATTATTCCACAAAAACAAAAATACGGTCAAAACATTGAACTGCAAAAGGGTAATCGGCTCTCGAAAAAAAAGAAAACCTGTTTTTTTCGCTAGGAAAACCGTAACAAAAAATAAAAACCATTACAGAAGCAAGCATCATTACTTGACAATCTAGAGGCAGAAATTGCGGAAAATGGCAACATTTGCAGAAAAAAAGTTGGTTTCACCAAGACAATGCGCTGTCTCACACTTCAGCGGGTGCCATGGCAAAAATCCACGAATTACGGTTTGAACTGCTTGACCACCCTCCTTACTCACCAGATCTAGCCCTTGGCAATTTTTTTCCGAACTCTTAGATGAAAAGTATTTTTCAGTGTATAATTCTGTAATTACAAAGTGTGGTTAAGCTGAGCGCTTTCGGCTATTTGCCATCATCAGAGCTTCAATCTATGACAGAAAAGTATATTGAAAATAACATTATACAACTCAACAAAATACATACTGTCAAATTGGGGTGAGATTCCATCTCTCAAGAGACACAAAAACATAGTGGACATAATGGACATTACAACATAAAATGAAATAAAAGTATACGTGTCCAGCCTTTCGACAACAAACTGGGTTTGGTAGGAAAGAGTGGCTAACTTAACGGTAGCAGGAAATGATTATAACTATTAGACGTATCACGTTAAAATAAAATAAAATATAGTAAAATGGCAGATGGTTGACAAACTAGATAAAGCTTAAAAATTAGAATAAAAGTAGGTTAATCCTCTTGAGATTCCCAGAAGTGTTTGAACATGGGTTTGAAATTACAGTTTAGGTGTATTTGTGTGTTAGAGCAATTAGTACCATTATTTTTCATTTCTCGCGAAATTTCCTAAATCTTCAAGTAGATTCATTCTTTTGAAATTATAATCAGATATATTATGTAATATTCTACTGTTGGATGTCGGTGAGAAGTTATGATTATTGAATCGAATATGAAAACCGAAATTTGATTTTTGAGGTCTTGATAGATGTTCTTTTATCCGAAGGTTCAGAGGTCTTATAGTTATATGGGATGTCGGTGAAAGTTATGATTATTGAATGTTAACTTAAAAATTCCGCTTTTCATTAATTTATCAATCGGGTCTTTTGTTTTGGAGAAAAGTTAACCTATGGTTTTGACGCATTTGAACGATATTTTGACATTGTCGACTTTGTTCGTGATAATTTTAGCAATGTTATTAGAGATAGAACCTAAGTAAGGTAAAGATCTGTAAATAGGGGGAGAAGATTGGTTAGGGATCAGAGGGTAAGCTGTATTCAATCTATCTTTATATTTTATTTTGTTAATAGTTTTCGGAATGATCTAAGATAAAAGTTGTGCTCGGAGAAAAGATATTTTTGTCAAATGAAGAGGCCATCACCTTCGTAAACAATTATTTTTCAGAAAAAAGTGCCGAGTACTACTTGGACGGGTTGAAGAGATAGAAGCATCGCTGGGAGAAGTGCGTAGACTAACCAGAGTTAACGGCATAGGTGAATATTGGAAAATAATAATATCCTATTCAAATCCGCTTTCACAGATATTTCTCGAAGGAGTATGTTGGCAGCTCCGCTGTCAACTAAAATAGGGCGGCATCACCACCGCTAATTGATTGAATAATTTTTTTTGTTATATTCCGCATTTTTTGTGATACTCTCTGTATATAATTCAGAGAAAACTCCATTGAAACTATCATAGGTCACCAAAAATGTGTATACGACGATATAATAGTAAATGTTCTTCAAACAAGTTCATTAGTATTTTAAATTTATTCAGTTTTAAAGTTATAAGTATTTTTCGATTCGAAAGAAAACTTCGGTGGGGAAATTTTATGAAAACAAATTGAGAAAGTGATGTGGTATGGAAAACCTCATTCTGATGGTGATGGTGTCCTACGGAAAGGATTATTTTGGCAGCTAAGCTATCAACAAAAATGCGGCGGCTTGGCCGTCCCGATTTTTCATTTATTTCATTTTATATTTTTTTTTTATTGGTGCCCCTTTTTACCCATTTAAAGCACGCCTCAGCGTGTTCAAATCAAGCTTTAAAAAACGCGCGTTTTTTAAAGTTACCATGACAACATCAACAAATGGAGAAACGTGAAGTCTAAATGACAAATTTTTGATTATTGATCTGACAGGAGTACCTTGTAACGTCAAATAAAATATTACTAACAATTCGTTCATTTATATGTGCTCCTCCATCCATTTGATGAACTTTTCATACTCTTTTTTATATATATATATCACTGGATTTTCGCGGTATTAACCGCGATTCTGCCTAACTATTCAAAAAATCGATATTAGAATAATTCATTTTTGAGCTCTGGTGACAACAAATATTGATCTTTCATAACAAATTGCAAATGAATATCTGTTTTCCTCATTTCCATGACAACGAAAGGTATACTGATGTCACATCACCAATTCAACCTTCTTGCATTATTAGTTCTTATTTCTATTTTTTGTAGTAATAATACCAGTATATATGATTTCAAAGTGCACCAATAAAAAAAAATAACGTAGAGTATTCGTGGGTAACTGGTCTTAAAAACACTTGCTCTATTTCGAGCACTCCGGCTGCGCCGTCGTGCTCGAAAAATCGCGCGTGTTTTAAAGCCCTTTTTATCCACTTATACTTCAATATACTAATATTCATTTCAATTCATACATCTTCGATATTATTCAAAAACAAAACCTAATTGAAACTATCATTGGTCACCAAGGATGTGTATACGACGCACGGTGGGGTATTTGAATGATCTGGGCGGCCAAAATTATTTTTGTAGTTTAATCGGTTGTAAGTGTACTATCCAACTAATTTATAGCAATTTCAGTGATAGGTTCTATGTCAACATTGGATAATATGCTATTCCACTGAATTCAATTACATGACATAAGAAAAATCAAAAACATACAAAATAGATCAGTCAGAAGATGAGATTTTTTCGTCAGAGGACAATTCAGATTCACCTTCATTTTCCCCATCATCAGACTCTTCGGTATCTTGTGCTACAGGAGGTTTCGTAGGAAGCAGCATATCTTTGGTTTCTTTAAAAAAAAATTGGGTTTTCCTCCTTGGCAAGGGCCTCATGCCAGTTATAATGGATCAGAGCTCAACAGTAATCTGTTAAGCACATCTTGATTACAAGAAACCCTTGAAAATTTTCCTGGCTAGGTTTTGACGGAATAAACGAAAATATTTATTTCGTGCTTCTGCTGCCTCTTCTGATAATTGGCCTATTGGAAACAATGGCGTGCTCTATTACGATGGGCCCATGTACCAATATTTTGTGCATAGTTGGTGTCATGGGATACCATGGATATAGTTGTACATACAGTTCTGTTGTTTTCAGGGTAAATTCTGTGAACTTCTCATTATGAATTTTGTATCCTCTTAAAATCGTCTCCAAAATCACTTTGAGACGAAATATTTATGCCTGTTATTTCAGTTGCCAGCTCGGGGTCGATGAAAAACCTTCTGCTCGATGTTTCCCAATGTTAGTATTGCCAAATCCAGGCTTCCGAATATCGACAAGTAATCCTATTTTCACTCTTACCTTCTCTTGGATCTCCAACTCCCTCTGTTTGATAACGGGTTTGTCGACCTTATTTGTTCTCCACTTTTTCAGTGATAGTTTATATGCTATATGTAATAAACTTTCAAATAAACGGATCCTAGCATGTAGAATGGACAATCCGTATTCAAGCGTTTCTGGTTTTACATCTTCCTTCATCGATAAATTATTAAAATCTTTTGAAGTTAAATCACAAATGTAACATCGCATAGTGGAGTTGGAATGCGAAGCTGCGTTACACACTTCACGGTCGACCATTGTGAGCATCATCGTATGTTTGACAGAAAAAGTTTCGTTGTTTAACGTAAATCAGAAGCACGAAAATAATTTATTTCATTTTTTATGAAATTAATTTCTTCAATAGTGATATCAGTTGATTCCTTGACAAATTCAATTTTTATTGGCCGACAATAACGTGGCGATGACGGCGTTGGGTTTTGCCAAATTATCTTGTTGTTTAAACTACAAATGAGTTGTAATGGCACGAACGAGCTTTAACACATATTTGCATCAGAATCGGAGTCATTCTGGAACTGCCTTTTATGTTGAGCTTGTTGCGAACCATCACAACCCCATTTGAATCTTACTAGCAGTGCGTTTATTTCTTCCTCACTCAAAGTTCCTAAACCTTCATTCGAGTGCATCAACAGTCGTGTAACCGTGTGGTCCAGTAAAGCTTGAATATCAACTTCTGCGCAAGTTTCAGTCATATTAATTGATTCCTTATCTGGATAACAGTCCGATTTTATCCGCTGTATAATACTGTATGCGGGATAAGTTCCTTGTTAGCCCTTCTTATGATTTCGTATTGGCCTCTGAAAAGACCAGCTTCGACAAACATCGAAAGTGCTTGTAATGGTGACATTTGAGGGTTTGATTTGTCCTTCTGATGATACATATCAATTGCTTGCTCATACTCCTTAGCCCGATTTGGTGAAGTACTAGCTATTTCTTTGACTATGTGGGCAGCAACTCTCTTTCCAGAAGTTGCCAACTCCACCTGGGCAGCATGAGCAAGTACTTCTACATCCATAGAGCTTCTTAATTCATCCTCACTTGATTCAACAAATGTTTTTATTGACCGTCTTGGTCGATTCACTAATTTGGGAATTGTAAATGTACCTTTCAGCCAATCTCTATTATTTTTTATGAACGCTTCTTCCTCATTTTGTGCCGCAGTCCTTCGACATTTCATTTCGGACTTGAAACGGAAAAAATTATGCTTGATTTCCTTCATTTCATCTTCTGTGTAGTCTTCATAATTTAGTAGGTAACATTCCACAAAATCCAGTTCTTAGTTTATGTTTGGTGAATTTTGCCGCTGCATCATGTTGAACAACTCCCTTCGAGTCATTATTTTAACATTTGCTGACCCTGGAAAAAAAAAACGGAAAGTTACACGTAGTATATAAATGCAGTTGAAACCTATGTCGTTCCAAGTGATTCCGTGGCTAGTTTTCACAAAATCGTGCAGTAGAAAGATCAAGGTAGTTTATACAGAAAAAAGGAATTGCCGGGAAATTTCGGGAAGTACAACTAATAATGCCTGATTCGTTTAAAAACGGCACCAAAAAAGTAATTTCAATCGATTTTTTTTTTTTCTACAGTACTTCTTTTTTAATGGAAATATTTAAAAAGTATAGACACTCACCCGCTCTGTTAACATCCATAACATTCCACTATTATCAAAAACCCAAGCCCAAAAAATATTGTTTCGCATAGAAGGCCTCCGAGAAATACACGAATACTCAAAACGACAATCAAGTTCCGACTGGCCGGGAGGGGCCTATTGTTTCGCCGGCGACGGTACGAATGTTAGTGCATTGTTCCCTTATGAGTCATCTTTGCTGCGCTCCCCTTTTTTTAGTTACGTTCATTTTTACAAAATAGCTTTTGGCCGCCCAGCTCATTCAAATACCCCGCCGAACGTTAGTGCATTGTTCCCTTATGAGTCATCTTTGCTGCACTGCTCCTTTTTTTTAGTTACGTTCATTTTTACGAAATAGACTTTTGGCCGCCCAGATCATTATCATCGTAGAGATATTCAAATGCTGCGGTTTGGCCGTGGCGCATTTCAATTGCATATTTTTATAATTCACATTCTTAGTCATACGTCTACGATATAACTCAATAAAAAACTCAATTGAAACTATCATTGGTCACCGAAGATGGGAAACGACGATATAATCGTAAAGTGTTCTTTAGTAAGAAAATGATGTTTCATATTCCTTTGTTTTACGATTATATCTCATTTATTATTCGATCAAAAACAAAATTGAATGAAATATTTTGAAAAAACCGAAAAAAAAAGGATGTACTTATCAAATTACGATGATGATTATGATGGCGCACAACGGAAGGAATACGTTGGTAGCGAAGCTGTCAACAATTTTTTTTTGTTATATTTCACCTTTTTGGTCATACTTCTATATAATTTGGGAAAAAAACTTTATTGAAATTCTCATTGGTTTTATTATTAGTGTTCTATATTACTTTGGTTCCAACATTAAATATTTTTTTTCTTTAAATAGTGTATCTGTTCGTAGTGGAGTTCCAGAAAGTTGGGTAGGGGAAAAACTCTCTAAGTCTGTCTCCACAGAAATTGAAGACAGACTTAGAGTTTTTCCCCAACCAAACTTTTATATAATATTCGATCATGAAGAAAACTTCAGTGGATATTTTGTGTTTTATCGATAATGGTGTCCTATGGAAGATATATGTTGCCAGCGAAGCTGCCAACAAAAATTTGGCGGCGTGGCCACCGCGATTTTATCCATTCATTCTTCATTTGTTTTTATTCTTCTTTATTATACTCCGCAGTCTCAGTGATACTTCTACCACATAAGTCATGAAAAGACACTGAATTGAAACTGACTTCGGTCAAATATTTAGTGTTTTACATTTCTTTGATATTAAAATAAATGTATTATTTGATTCAAAGAAAACTTTGGTGAAATATTGTGTAATAACAGATTAGGAAAAATATGTGGTTATGAAACTGCGTTTTGATGACAATAGAGTTCTATGGAAGGAATATGTAAGTGAAGCTACCAACAAAAATGTGGCGATGTAGATGCCGCGAATTTTTTCCTTCGTATGTTTTTTTAAAAATTATATTCCGCATTCTCAGTAATACTCCTATATAATCCCGAAAAAAATCCATGATGGTATTCATGGAAACAATTGAGTAGAATATACGTAGTGTTTGGCAAATCAAGAATGACGAGGTACGAAGTGTATGTCGAAGAATATTATTCAATTTCATTAGTTTTTCAGTCATATTTCCTGAATTATTATATCAGAACTTTACTTAAGTTATTCGTAAATATAATCGAAGGAAATCATTTTATCGCCGCCTAATTCTTCAATTTTCTTAAAATTTTTATTTTTTTTCAGAGATTACTGAATTTACACACAAAAAGTGTTTTGCAGAAACTGTCAAATTGAATTGTTTTTCCTACTTCCTTTCTATTTCGGTTCATTCCATAATTGTCTGAGAATTTGCAATTTTTTTCAATTTTCTATTTTTTTGGAACATCTCTCACTTTTGAATTCGGAAAATATACATAATGAAGTTTGTATAAATATAAAATGCTGTAACCAAACAATTGGTTGAGAATTAAAAATGAGATTTGTTGCCCTCTTGCTCATAGAAGAGGACGAATGCTTCTCTACTTATAAGAGATTCAGGTGATATCGGTGAAACTCTGGAATCATTACTTGTGCCATGTTCCTGCATAAGGGTACCTACAGAAAGAACCTTCAACGAATATATTTGTAGGAAAGAAAGAATGTTGAAAGAAAACGATACGTGTTTGAGAAATCAAGAACGCAACGCCTAATATAAAAAAATGCGTGGGCTTACGTGTGTGGGAAATCAAGAACGTCGAGAGAGAACGATGCATATGTGAGAAATCAGAAACTTCGAGGGAAAACGATGCGTAGGCTTACGCCTTACGCATATGAGAAATCAAGAACGTCGAAGAAGAACGATGCGCAGGCTCACGCATTCGAGAAAATTTATAACATCGACAGTTATCTCTAATTATATATCCTAAATTTATGAACACAATGAATAATTCTTGAAGAGTTGTAAGTGGAAACGATCCAAACGAATAATTTCACTTCAACAAACTCTTTCGGTTTTTCTATGTTTCTCCGGGAATCTAAATTATCTTCAAAATTTTTTTTCAATTGGTTGTCTTGTACTATTTAACAATATTAGGGCGGTTTTTTGTGGATTCAATCAACAGGAGTTATTCAACATATAATAAAAAAAAATCCTTATTTTCCATAGTTATCACGGAATTGTGAATTTTCTTTAGTTTTGTTAGTTTTTTAGTCATATGGTGATAACGACTTGGAAGAAAAAACTTTTATTGACTATGTCGAAGTTGATTTCTCATTTGCATAAAATAATTTGATTATCTAAGTATTTGGGAATGTTTTTCTGATTCTGGTCATATCCCCTGTACTAATAAATTTGGCTGAACAACTCATCAGGGTTTTTTGTTAACACTGTCAAAATATATTTTCTTTTTACTTCCATAAGCTATTTCGATTTATCCTATGATTATCTAGGAATGTGGGATTTTCTTTAATATTGTTTATTTTTTCATCATATTTCCTGAACTATTTATCAAACCCAAAAAAAACTTGATGAGAGTTTTTGATATATTTTATCGAAAGAAATAATTTTGGTCCTTTGACATTTCAGATATTTTCAGTCGTTTATAAGATATTTGATATTTTCCCTTTTTTTACCAATTTTTTCCACCTTCTTTCTGATCCACAAGGGAAATAATAATTCACAATTCAGTGGAACTGGATACGTTTTATCGATTGATGTTTTTCGTATTTCGATATTTCTCTATGGTACTCTACGGTACGATGATTTTTTATCTCATATTTTTTGCCATATTTCCTGTATTATTAAATTTACAGAAAAGCAAAAAATTTATGGAAATAATTTTGCTGTCCCGATATTTTATGATTTTTTCATTTGTTTGGATAAGATGAATTTCGAATTTAAATATTTTTATTTGTTTTTCCATTTTCTGATGGATGTAGAAGAAAATTATAAAATGATTATTTTTTGCGTCATCCAGAGGCACATATCGTATCATTCAGATTTGGATTTGGGCGATTGGTTCGGGAGATATCTCATTTCGAACCGAAACGTGTCTTTCGGAAAACCAGCGTGGAAAACCCACTTTCCGATCGGGCTCAATTTCAATAGTCGGTAATTTATTTTTTCGCTGAAAATGAAATCGATCTGTAATGCGTACACAATAAATAACCGGAATAAAATGGAAAAAACCCGGAAAAACCACCTCAGAGTTCTCCGATTTCCTATATATTTCAATGACATAATTGGGTTTAGAGTACTATAAGATGACAAAATTTTGGGTCGATATCTCAAATGGTTCCGGAGATATATCGATTTGGAATGCCACATCCAGACAGACAGACTCACATACAAAAACCAAAGTTGCTCAAAATTCGATCATTTTTGCCAAAGTAACCGTGCCTCTAACTCGCTTAGTTTCCGAGATAGCTTTTTCATGGAGACCGTCTTATACTCCTCTATAGTAATAACGTCGTATAATAAGGACACTATGTAGAAAAATTAAAATTAATTAAGGAACAAATTTCCTCTATATTTGTTGGTTCGGAAATTTGTCAGTCCACCCTCGTGAGGTGTCGAATCATAGCAAATACCACAGGAAAAACGAACAATTCTGGGAACCTGAGGAAGTAGGCAGAATGTCTGTTCATTACAAAGACTTCAACACAGAATCTCACAGTCACATCGCACAAGACCATATCACAAAAAACATCCATTTTTAAAATTCAGGCCAGAATTGGTTCAGGCAATCCCATGAGATTCCTCTATTCCACGATAACAAAGTAGTAAATCCAGTTACATTCAGTCCTTCCAGAGTACAAACAACGGAAACAAAAATGGGAACCCAATCCAAGAGCAATGAGAAAAGTAAACATTGAGGGACCCAGGCGAAAAGTTCTCACAAGAAACCGATACCAAGGTCAGATAAACCATGTGAGACTTGAAAAGACAAATAAATTGTGAATGAAGACAAGAACTCTGATTTCGAGAAATTTCTCAGGCGATATTATTTTTTTTACATCTGAAGTCGTTTAGACCAGTTCAAACATGTCCAGGAAATTGATCTACCCTATTTGGTTCTACATTAGGATAATTTTAAGTCTGTAGGTATCTTAGTTGATCTATGTAACTGAAATGAAAAGGATTACTCTTATGGAGGAAAATAGCATGATTGATTTTTCACTTGTGAACATTGGCACACATATGTAGTTGACATTGACAGATCCTCCTACATCCGTCACAATAATTACATTCTATGAAAGGTTGAAATCAACTAACAAAAACTTTCAAAAATAATTTATATTATATAACAATAAATAGTTAAAGTAGATAATCATATTATTTAACAGTTAACAGTTGAAGTAAGCTAGGTAAATAAATATTTTGGAAGTAATCAAAAATTAAGTAGGTAGTAATAAATAGATTTCAACTACAAAAATTTTTAAAATAAAAATGTTTTAACAAATAAATGAACCGACGAAAAAATCAACTGAAAAGCAAAAAATAAAATAATCCTTCTTAGTCTTAATGATCCCAAACTAATGTGAGGAACTAATTTTGAGTCAGCGCCAAACAAACTATCAATTGAATTAGGTAAAGCGTAAAATGATGGCAGCGAGATGCACGGCTGCGTTTTGATTACTTCTTTCAAAGGAATATAATGATCTTCGATAATTGTTTGTGTGGCGCCGACTTAAAATCAGTTACTCACATTAGTTTAGGAGCTCAATTATTTGGCTAAAATTTATTTTATTTTTTGCCTTTCAGTTGCTTTTTTCGTCGGTTCAATTCTTTGTTGAAAAGTTTTTTTCAGGAAATATTCCAAATTCACATGGTTGAATATCTTTGAATATGAAATGTATTCCTTGTTTAAGACTTACCAATTTAATTATATTCATTTCAGCATGTGACCATTTTATATTTTGTTCGGATTATTGAAATCCCAAGGATTATTTCCAGATAACCAATCATTGATTGCTTTTCTTGCAGGACAAATAATTCATTTATTTATTTAGTTTCACTTACAAACACATTAAAATGTAACAACATGTAAGGTTAAGGTGCTTAAAACAACTTGGAAAACCAAAATTAAAAAATTAATTTAAATTTGGGGAAAAAATTAAAACTAACTTATAATAGGAAGAGAATTCTCCAAGCATGTTGTTCATTGATGAGCAATCCGTAGGATTTGTGGAGAAATTCATTTTGCTGTTCATTCTCAGGTTTATTTTGGGTACTGTAATTTTGACATTGTTAATTAATAAGAGACCATTGTATTTGATGTTGTTGATAATTTAATAAATAAAAAGTGCAGCCTGAACCAGTCTCCTCCTTTCAAGCGACACCAGGTTAAAACTTTCTAACATACTTTGATAGGATACCAAATATGGATATGCATTGTATTTACGAACATACAGGTATCGCAAAAATCTTCATTGAACCTTTTCTATTGCATCTTTATTGATGTCCGCCTGTGGTGACCATATAACAGAGGCATATTCAAGGTGGGGTCTAACTAAGATATTGTATAAGGTGATGATATTATTACTATTTTTGAAGAATTTTGTATTTCTTATTACAAAGCCAAGTACTTTGTAAGCTTTATTAATGATGAATGTGAAATGTTTGTTAAATTTGAGGTTAGACTGGATAATAACTCCTAGGTCCTTACACTCATTTTGCCTACGTAGTTCGGAATCTTTAAGAGAATAAGAAAATTGTAGATAGTTAACGTTAAGGGTGAAAGTTATTACAGCACATTTGTCAATGTTCAGAGTCATTTCATTTGTGTCAAACATTTACATAAGCAATTTAAGTATTATTGAAGTTGAGTGCAGTCATGTTCATTTCTCACCGATCTAAACATTTTGAAATCATCTGCGAACATTAGGCAAGAAGAGTGGGATATGGTCTCTTGTGGGTCGTTGATAAAGATCGCAAACAGGAGGGGACCCAGGTTGCTCCCTTGTGGAACCCCTGAAGTCGCGATAAACTCATCAGATAGAAATTTTTCTATTTTTATACGCTGGGGCCAGGAGGTAAGGTATGTTCTTACAAATTTTAATGCGTTCATTGAAAGGCCTAGCCTGCCTAACTCGACTGTCTCTCAACCAGTACTCGATGAATCACAAATTTTTGGTCTAATGCTGAAAAAAAAACGAACAGGCTGCTTTTACTGTTATGGAGGCTGAAGAAGATGCTGATGTCTAGATTGCCAACACAGCGATTTTCTTCTGCGCGTCATTCGACGTTGTTTTTATCGTTGGCAAAGACGTCGATCTTTCAGCTCTGCTGACTGCATCAGGATCATCCAAAACCAACATCTACTTCCACAAGTAACCCCTTTTTTTTCATCAATGAAAATTTTGTTAGAAAATGCCAAGGCAATATAAACGAAACATTGGTTGCAGAAAGTATAGGGATTTTACAAATGAGCAGTTGCAGAAAGCTATAGCTCGAGTTAGGAGGGGTCAATCGATACGAAAGGTTACAGAGCAATATCACATTCCGAAATCCACACTCAATCGACATTTGCGAGGAAAACAAACGTCCAAATATGGCAGACCTTGCGTCTTCACAAGTGAGCATGAAAATGCGATTGTAGACTGTATTGTCCTCTGTGGTGAATGGAGATTTCTCTCTTAGGGAGCTACAATATACGGCTAATAGTAAAATCATTCGTCGATAGACGTGGTATGACTGAAAGAAGATTCAATTACAACTCACCAGGTCCAGATTGGTTTAGTTCATTCTTCAGCAGACATCATGATAGACTTACTCAACGCTTAAGTCAAAACATAAAACGGACCAGAGCAGGTGTTGACCGTGATATTATCAATAATTACTTTGAAAAACTTGCTACCACCATTGAAGGTAATGATCCTGCCCTGATAATGAATTATGATGAAACTAACATGACTGACGATCCGAAGTGAACAAATGTCATTGTCCGCAGAGGCTGTCGTCACCCGCACAAAATTGTTGACCCTACAAAGAGTAGTACATCAGTAATGTTTTCAACTACTGCGTCAGGGCTGCGCCATATATAGTTTATAGATCCGAACACCTATACACTACTTGGACTGAAGGGGGACCAAAAGGGACGGCTTACAATAGATCAAAGACTGGATGGTTCAATATGGAGTCATTAAGACTGGTTCAAAGTTATTGTATTGCCTTATTTCCAACAGTTTGATAATGATCAACCCAAAATTATGATTGGTGGCAATTTGACAAGCCACGTTACACCAACAGTGATAGAAAAGTGCCAAGAATACAATTTAGATTGTTTTGCTGCCATCTAATAGTACAGGGATATGCCAACCACAGTATGTCGCATACTTCAAGTCACTGAACAGAAAATGGAGCAATGTTTTGGCAGACTGCAGAACCAAAAACAGAGGGACCCTTTCCAAAGATGTATTTCCACGACTCCTCAATAGATGTTTAACGGAAATGGGTGAAGAGAATACAAAAAAAAATATCTTAGAAGGTTTCGAAGCTTCTGGAATCTATTCATTAGATAAGATCAGGTTTTGAAGAGATTGCCCAATTCACCAATATTATCGAGCCGAATAGAACAGAAGAAACGACGGAATGAGTTGAAAGTTTCCAATTATTTTTAGAAAGAACGCGAACTGCTGGGTCAGTGCCATTAAACAAAAGGAAATGAAAATAGATTTGCCCCCAGGAAAAAGTTTAGTTGAGGGAATGCTCAAAGCAGAAGAAGAACCTGGCCCAAGTGAACAGATCAAGAGAAAAAAAATAACAAGGCATAACCGAATTGAATATAGAGAAGAAGAAGAAACGGAAAACAACGATTGTAATATCAGCCAAAGAAACTTATTCTAAAAATTACTCGCTCCGAGATTCTGGAGAGTCTGATCTTAGTTCTTCAGATTTTGAACGCGAATTCGAGGTGACTATTATGGAACATACAAATCATGAGACTGATATAGAACCTACAAATAATGAGACTCAGACTGATAAAGAATCTACAAGTAATGAGACTGATATAGAACCATGCAATAATGAGACTGATATTGGTGCAGAGTCAAACACGTCCACAAATGCTGTTTGCTTAGGAAATCTAGAAGTTGACCAGTTTGCCTTGGTCGAATATATTCATAACCAGAACACTAAAAAAGAGTAAAAAAAAATGTTGGAAAAATTATCTTCATTACGGCTCCTGACAGAGTCACATTGAGATTCTTATGTTAATCCACGAGTTTTTCAAATATTTTCACTTTTTCCTCAGACGAAGACAAAGTTGAAATATGTCGAATTCTGAAAATTTTGAAAACAAAGAGCATGGTCCGAGGCCGCTCAAACAGTGTATTCCGCAAATAGTTTGAAAGTGAAAGGAGCAGCCGAAAACATCCTGTTTTTTCATGCGGTTAGCAGCTGTGATATAACATCATTTCAAGGAAAAAAAGTGTTTTTCGCTTGTCAAAAAAACAAAAGACTCAATGCCGTCATTGGCATCTTCAGAAATCGGAATGCTAAACTAGAAGACATTGCAGGCGCTTGGGAAAAATCCGCTTAAAATCGACAATGAAAAGCAAATTCCACCTAGCATATGTAACCCAATGGAGGACGCTGTACAGTATCATAATTCAAGACCTACCAACAAGTTGGAATCTAAAGAAATACATCCGACTGGAGCTGGAAACTTGCTACCACTCCAGTAATAATGTCAGGGAAACCTGCTCCAGATACTTCATTGAAAGTCATTTCATGCAATTACAAAAAAGATGCGGTGGAGCATGTGGCTGCAGAAAAAGTGGGTTGAATTGCTCTATTGTATGCGGATTCTGTAATGGTGAATCATGCGAGAATGCACCAGAGGCCATCATCGAGAGCGACGTGAAGATGAGGCAATGAAATGATAGAAGCCCATATTATCAGTGAGGAAATGGTTAGAGGTTAACACTGACAACAAGACGATTGTAAAACATAAACCGACCAGGATCATAAAAAATGGTATCGGAGACATATATTACGGATTAAGAGCCGTACCCAATTTAAAAAAAAAATGTGTATTGTCGGAGGACCCCCGTCAGGTACGAAGTTCCTTTACGCGGCTTGTGGTAGGTGTTGACTGGTAGGAATCGTCACGTAATACCAAGCAATACTATACCTATATATCCTTTTTCCAACTCCTCCGCCACAGTGAAAGGTATTTTATTCCTGATAATACTATTATATCAAATTGACGTGCCACATATTCAATGTAAACCTTTTATCCATTGTCGGCATACAAAAAACATGAGAAATCATGTCCAAATAATAATATTAATTTAAAAAACCAAAAAACACGCTTTAATGGAAAACAAAACTAAAAAGTTGAAAATAAATAATAGTTTAAAAGCTATAAAACACGCTTTAATAGAAAACTAAACTAAAAAGTAGAAAATAATCTCAAATGAGTTCGAAATAAGAATGCAGTGATTAACAACAAATTTATTTCATCGTAAAAAAGCGTGGGGTGCTTGATGTCAATTGTTGTTAATATTTCATGGACAGCTATTGGTGAAAGTAGAATCATTATGAAAATATCTTAAAAAGCACCCCACGCTTTTTTACGATGAAATAAATTTGTTGTTAATCACTGTATTCTTATTTCAAACTCATTTGAAATTATTTTAGTTTAGTTTTCTATTAAAGCGTGTTTTTTAGTTTTTAAACTATTATTTATTTTCAACTTTTCAGTTTTGTTTTATTAAAACGTGTTTTTCAGTTTTTCAAACTATTATTATTATTATTTAAATTTTTCAACTATTATTCTCCAATTTTGAATAGAATCGGACCATAATCACAAAACTCATCCGCCATTTTGGAGCCGCCATCTTGAATCCTCCAATGATGACAAAAAAAATCATAATCTCCCACCCGAAAAACCCCCACATACCAATTTTGAATAGAATTGGACCATAATCACTAAATTCGTCCGCCATTTTGGAGCCTTCATCTGGAATTTTTCAATTTTTATAAAAGAATCATAGTATTGGTCCCCAATTACCCCCACATACCAATTTTGAATAGAATCGGACCATAATCACAAAACTCGTCCGCCATTTTGGAGCCGCCATCTTGAATTTTCAGTTTTGACAAAAGAATCATAATCTCTGACCACGAAAACCCTCAGATACCAATTTTGAAGCAAATCGGACCATAATCACAAAAATCTGAAATTTTGAGTATGAATAGTGGGAAATGTAGTTAAGTATGTATGCCTACTTGCTAGCTTAAAAGCGGGGCCCTTCTACAGGTAGCATGTACAAAAGGTACATAAAAACATTACTCACCTACGTTAAAGTATGGTAATATTTTGACACTCAATATAGTGAGATAGCCGGGCGGTCTAAGGCGCCAACTTTAACAGATTTGAGCTCTGGATCTCGAAACGGGGCGTGGGTTCAAATTCCACCACTGACGGCTCTTTTTTTCCTTGAAATTGAGGATTGACTTGTGTTGAGACGAATATTCAAATAAAAAAAACAAATCACTTCTCAATTTTAAAGATACAAAATTTGAAAAAACCTTCAGGTGGTGGGATTCGTACCCACGCTTTCCTTTCGAAATCCAGAGCCTAAATCTCCGTTTGCCTATATCAGTCTATTGAGTGTCATAATATTAGCATACTTCAACGTAGCTTTGCTGAAATGACGTAGGTTTGTCGGCTCTGGAATCTTGGACTATTACCTATATATCCTTTTTCCAAACTCCTCCGCCACACTAAATAGTTATTTATGTATCAAGGGCGTAAAATAGGCTTTTATGGACCGCAGCGTGTAAGTAATAGCCCGAGCGACAGCGAGGGCTATTAAGACGCCTAGGTCCATAAAAGCAAATTACGCCCGAAATACATACAAAATTTTATGCACGACCGGTATATTTGACGTCATGTAGATAGATACCTCTTTATATCTAGAACATGATAAAAATACATCAAGGCTGCCGTGAGGATGTATATTCATATCATATCGGAAACAGGATAAATCAAGAAGTGATGGAATGAATGTTACCATGGCAACTCAGTCAATTTTTCGAAATAAGTTTTTTTTTTATTGGTGCCCCTTTTTACCCATTTAAAGCACGCCTCAGCGTGTTTAAATCGAACTTTAAAAAACGCGCGTTTTTTAAAGGTAACCATGACAACATCAACAAATCGAGAAACGTGAAGTCTAAATGACAAATTTTTTATTATTGATCTGACAGGAGTACCTTGTAACGTCAGATAAAATATTACTAACAATTCGTTCATTTATATGTGCTCCTCCATCCATTTGATGAACTTTTCATATTCTTTTTTATATATATCACTGGATTTTCGCGGTATTAACCGCGATTCTGTCTCACTATTCAAAAAATCGATATTAGAATCATTCATTTCTGAGCTCTGGTGACAACAAATATTGATCTTTGGTAACAAATTGCAAATGAATGTTTTTCTCATTTCCATGACAACGAAAGGTATACTGATGTCACATCACGAATTCAACCTTCTTGCATTATTAGTTCTTATTTCTATTTTTTGTAGTAATAATACCAGTATATATGATTCCAAAGTGCATCAATAAAAAAAAATAACGTAAAGTATTCGTGGATAACTGGTCTTAAAAACACTTGCTCTATTTCGAGCACTCCGGCTGCGCCGTCGTGCTCGAAAAATCGCGCGTGTTTTAAAGCCCTTTTTATCCACTTATACTTTAATATACTAATATAGGCTAGTAGCCATATTTGCTGTCAATTTTTGTTATTACAGATAATTTATCACTGATTTTGAAATGGATTCAAGCGACGAAGAAAGTGTGAATTGTACTCCACCAGAAATAAGTAAAGCAGCTGAGGATGTGAAATTGAGTTTATTGCCAGGTAAATCCAAGAAAATATACAA
Organism: Gonioctena quinquepunctata; assembly: GCA_018342105.1. NCBI lineage: Eukaryota > Metazoa > Arthropoda > Insecta > Coleoptera > Chrysomelidae > Gonioctena > Gonioctena quinquepunctata. The sequence continues at coordinate 209,815 of JAFIRS010001732.1, read as the reverse complement.
CAAAGTGTATGAAGAATTCGTGAGGTGGTGCAACGGGAAAAATGTAAAAAATAAGAAATACACAGAGACTGTACTTCTTGCCTATTTTCTGGAAAAATCTAAATATTGTAAGCCCTCTACCATGTGGTCATATTGTTCCATGCTGAAAGCTACTTTAAATGTTCATGATAATATAGATATCATAGTACGAGAGCTAGCAACGTCGGGAAAACAAGAATTTCAGGTAGGCCAGTTTTTAGATATGCTATCTCTCTCACTCTCCCGGACGTCATACGGGCTACCTGGCTGGCGGTAGTAGTTGCGTTCATCAGTGCGCATCGTACCTGTACAGGTAAAATATCAATTTTTCAAATAATTTTAAGAAGGTTCCTTTTTGTTTTATTATTTCAATTGAACTTTTTGACACATGAATCTATTATTGCCAGATATTTTTATTGTTGTTTAAACTGTGCCAGACGCTAATTCTAAAAGAAAAAAAATGTTTTCAAAATATTTTAGTATGGCTGAAATTTTTATATGATGTTATTTAAATATCTAAAAAGCCAAAATCAATTTGCCAAACAATAATTCAATTGTTAAACCTTCAGCCAGACCGATCTAAAAGTGAAAAGTGATGTGGTAGTGGTAAATAGTTGTCAAATAAATTTCAGAGAAAGGACTAAAAACCATTGTATTAATTTGTGGATTAATACGGTATCAAAATAATAATTTTTTTAAACTTAAAACAAACCTCAAGTATGAAAATAAACAAAAATTTGGATGGTTACGTGAAAATTAAGGTTATATTTTTTAATCCATAATTGTATCACAAAAAACGGAGGCATCTTGATAATCATCATCATCATCATCTTCATCACTGCTGTCATTTTCATTGTCATCATCGTCTTTCGAAGTGTTATCGTTTCGTAATAAGTTATTATCTGTAATAGAATGAAAAATTTTATAATATTTCGGCAAAGAAATTTATCAGTATTTCATTTTTAATTTTTACCTTCAATAATAATGTCAGCAACTAATGATGGTAATTGCTCTCCAACAAACCAGATAAAATCATATTTATCGTCGTTTATGGTCCAGCCGGAAGCTTGAGGTGATAGAGATGTTGGGTGTTTTAGATGAGCATTTCTCCAAAACTTTGTGACGTAACGAACTCGTAGTAAATGCTGATACAATTCAACTTCACATGGTGGTAGGCTTGATGGGTCAAAATTACGGAATTTTTTCTCAAAATTATCGTCTGATTTTTTAGACCGGTAAGAGTTTGAAAACAGATGGAACCGAACGTCATTGACGTTCCAAGAATCATGAGCTCCGTAAATATGACAAATTAATTTTTCTAAGATTTTAAATGTCTCATCCAGCAATTCTTCATCATCTGTTATAATATTTTGACAGGCTGACTGATACTGTTCTGATTGCCCTAATAGTTTGAAAGGTCGAAGTTTACCTTTCCGGAAAAAAGCTGGTGTGTAGTCGCATCCTGTGAGTGCGTGAAAGCACGGTAGAGCTTTCGATAAAGAATTTCCTAGAATTTCGTATACTTGATTGACGCTTATAAATCGCTCATTATTCCCCACACCCAAATTTATCCAGAATTAAAGTGATGCATTCAAATGATCCATGTTACCAAGAAGTATTATTAAAATATCTGTGTCTGAGCAGCGTATCACAACTTCGGCATCGACATTTATTTGGCAAATGTGATATATTATCAATAGCCATTGTTACACAATTCCGTTAAAAACATTGAAAATAACAGCAACGAATACACCAATGTGACTAAACTGACACCAATGTGACTGAACTGACACCATCTTGACTACAGACAGCTGCTGTCGTCTATCTCGCTTGCGCAACTAGCGCGTGACAGTCTGTACTCTTCCAACATGCCCAATCACTTTTCACTTTTAGATCGGTCTGGCTGAAGGTTTAGCAATTGAATTATTGTTTGGCAAATTAATTTTGGCTTTTTAGATACTCAAATAACATCATATAAAAATTTCAGCCATACTAAAATATTTTGAAAAAATTTTTTTTTTCATTAAAATTAGCGTCTGGCACAGTTTAACAACAATAAAAATATCTGGCAATAATAGATTCATGTGTCAAAAAGTTCAATTAAAATAATGAAACAAAAAGGAACCTTCTTAAAATTATTTGAAAAATTGATATTTTACCTGTACAGGTACGATGCACACTGATGAACGCAACCACTACCGCCAGCCAGATGACGTCCTGGGAGAGTGAGAGAGATAGCATATCTAAAAACTGGCCTACCTGAAATTCTCTCTCGAAAACGTAGACTATCAGTAGATACGCAAGATTGATAGCTTTTTTTAAACGAAAATTTTAAGGTTATAAACCAAAGAAATCGAAGATTCTAAGCAGAGAAGAAATCGAGTTATTTTTGAGGGAAGCACCAGACGATTCGTATCGTATGATGAAAGTAAGTTATAATTTCATGTTCTATCAATGTTCAGTATGTTAATCTGAGAATTTATTGTAGGTAGCACTGATTTTTGGTATTTGTGGAGCATGTCGCCGCGAAGAATTGGCAAATATCACAGTGGACGACATTCAAGATTTCGAGACATTCTTACTCATAACTATACGAGAAACCAAAACGAAGATAGATCGAGTATTTACTGTAATCGATAAAGAACAGAAATCGCCAAGTTATTTGGATATTTACAGAAAATATTCTTCCTTGCGAGATCAGAATGATCAAAAGCGGTTTTTTTTATATTATAAAAATGGCAAGTGTACGAGACAGGTTATCGGAAAAAATACATTCGGTCAAATACCATTCAGGATAGCCACTTACCTAGGTATTTCTAATGCGAAAGAATATACTGGTCACTGCTTCAGACGTTCCTCAGCAACTATGTTAGCAGATGCAGGCGAGGATATAATCAACATTAAAAGACATGCTGGGTGGAAGTCGACGACTGTTGCGGAATGTTATATTGAAAATTCCGTTGCAAATAAGCTGAAGATTGCTAAGAAAATTGTAGAAAATGATGAGCCTTCTACTAGCCATTGCAGAGAATCTGAAAATATTGCTCACTACTCTGAAACACCAGATAATAACATGCATTCTCTTCAGACTTCTAGTAATGAGGAATCAGTTGAAATCAGTAACTATCTGTAACAACAGAAAACAACAAATCCAAATATTTCCATAAATAACTGTTCTAATTGTATTGTCAATATTAAGTTATAATTCATTTTGTAAATTAATTCATGTTCATTGTTTTCGTTATATTATTGTTAATAATGTTTTGAGTTTGATTATATGATCTATCGGAATATAGATTTCTATCGATATGAGATTGAAATTCACTTTATCGCCTGTTCAACGATTTTATCGCCCACCGAGCGATAAAGTAGTCCGCGGGCGCTAAAAGTGCTACTTCACGCCCGCAAATCCGGGCGCTAAAGTGCTACTTCACGCCCGGTCGTGCATAAAGGTATTTTATTCCTAATACTATTCGTTATACTATATCAAATTGTCGTGCACATTTTTAATAAAAACCATTAATCCAACTTTGGCAGACAAAAAACATAAGAAATTATGTCCGAAAAAGGATATAATCATCTAAACACACGTTATATAGAAATATAAAAGAAACAAAAATATCTTCCTCGTATTATATCACTCAACGATAAGCAAGCAGAACGGCAGTTCGGATGGTTTCGTACACCTTCGAATCGTATGAGCAAGAGCTGGATGCTTGTCACACAGACTTGTATTCAATAGAAAGAGACACAGAAAGAGAGAGAGAGAGAGAAAAATTCGCTTGGAGGGGGCATAACGCTTTTTTCTTACGTGACGATTTCTAACAGTCAGCACTTCGTTCCAAAAAAGAACATCTGCGGATTAGGCCAACTGGGGATACCACATAAAAAAAAGTCTGCGTTCACTCAACCTGGTGGTGTGGAAATTAAATTTGAACTTCGAGTGACGAATAATTGATGGTCTTCCAAAAAATCAATTAGAACAATGCTGTTTGTTTGACAAAATCTTGTAATCGATTTTTCTCCTTTTGACCTGAAATTTGGTAGGTGTTCATAATTTCAAAAAACAACAAAACAGGATGGAGGCTCCATAATGGCGGACTGGTTTTGTGAGTTTATGCTCCAATTATATTCAAAATTATTATGTAGGGGTCGGGGATCATGATTACCTATAAATAAATATTATTGATAGTTAAATTCCCCAACTTAAATTTATATTTTCCCATTTAGAAATTATTTATTGAGAATAGATTTATATAGGAATGAGTGTATAAGAAGAATCGATTAGGTGAGTAATTTTCCCAAAAAAATCTAAATTTGTTTATGAAAAAAAATAGAGCCAACTGAAATAATATAAACATAAAAAAATAAAGGTAATCACGAATTTTACATACATAATAAATAGTGAATAGTGATTTCTCATTCATATAGTAAAAAATATTCAAATGATGGATCACAAATATTTCCTCCTATACTCATTGAATCTCGAAACAATGAGCTTTAACAAAACTCCATAACCAATATGTAAAATAGTAGCCCTGCCTACTATTTCAAAATTCAATATCCAATATTCTGTTCTCGATTAAAAATAGGGCTATTGGTTTGTTGCACTGATCATGAGAAATAACCAATGCCTGTTGTGTTCCAATACAATGTGCACCTGAATAGGAAACCACCATGATTATTGGTTATTTAAAAATAACCAATATCCAATGTACTTCTGAATGAGTCTTATTCTGTACAAGATATTATTCAATATTCGAAGAATTACCCCCCACTTCCCAGGTCGAAAACTTGGGTTTTTCATCGGGGCCCGGAATAAATGAAAAAAGTCGTTACTACCCCACTTTTTGTAGGGGAACAATCACCACTGACCTGACTATATCCTAGAGGGAATCAGTGACCCTACAAACATTTCTGAACGGCGCCACCAGAGAAATAGAAAATCTAGTAATCCCAAGCGGTGTTCTTAGAAATACTATTATTTAATGAATATATGATTTCTATGGTGGTGTCCCCTCAAAATTCTAAATAATATCTAATCAGTATATTCTACACATCTGACTCCCTTCAAATAGTTTTTTTTTTGGAAAGAATCACACAATGTCGCGTCTCCACAACGTTTAATTTCTCCAAACTTTTGACAAATAAATGTTTTCAAAAGTCCGAACTATTGATTGGATTATACATGTTTTAGACGTATATACGTTCATCTTTAGTAGTTTGGTACAAAAGTAGTAAACTAAATGTTGTGGAAGAAAGATTAACTATATAATATTAAGGCGCATCCTTGTGTTGAAATAGTTCCTTATTCTTTGAATTTATGGGCGACCATGAATGGCGTCAATTTTCACAACAAACTTTTGTACCGAATTACTGAATACGTCTGAAACATGTATAATCTGATCAAGAGTTCAGACTTGATTCCCAACTTTTGAAGAAATTTATTTATCAATAGTTTGGTTTTGATACCCAATTTATGGAGAAATTAAACGTTGTGGTGACGACTTTGTGTGATTCTTTCCCAAAAAAAATTGATCTTCCACTATGAGAATGGATCATTTCTTTCGCATATATATTCAATTTCAAGTATTATGGGTTATTCATTATTAGACTGGTGTTGGAGAAACGTGCAATCTTCCCAATTGAGTCTTCCTACCCGATAACCAAAGTATAGATATGTCTGCTACAAAATATTTAGAATGCCACGGTATTGCAGTATTTTTGTTTTTCCGTTTACATCGGAGAGATAAAGGAAATGTTTCAAGAGCGTGTTTGAGATAAGATACTTTAACCTCTGTTTAATCTTGAAAAAATACGAGCATGTGGTCAGTTTGTCTTTGGTAGTGTACAGACCTGCTTCCTAGTGCATTAGAATCAATAACACAAAATCAAGATGAAGGCTATGATTAGAGACAATCGAGACACTAGGGTGAGTTCTTCATATTTTCTGGAATTTTGTCAGTAAAATTTTGTTTTCTACAAAGAAACGGCTCTAAATCTAAATAGCCAAATAAATAAATTACTTTGTACTGGTTCAGAACACTTGACTCGTATTGACCGTTTATTAATACAGGGTGTATCAACGATGCGTGGGTGGACGTAACTGCTTCCCTATTCGAGATGAGAAAAAAATGTATAAATAAAAGTTGTAGAGAGACAATGGAACCTATGTTCCAAAAATAACTACCAATTAATAGGTTGTCCAAGAAATGTGTGATATATCAAAGTAATGTTTTCAAAATGAAACACCCTCAATATTTTCACTGGGTTGAATTCCTTTGGAAGAGTGTTTTACAATAATATAAGGTTATATGGGTTTATAACAGGTGGTTCGGAAGTTTTGGTGGGATTTATGTCACAAAATGGGTTCATTCAACACCAAATATCTCAAAATCAATAATTTGGAATACGAAAATTTCTCTACCAAATATTTTCGAAAATGATGTATTTTCATAATTTTACCGAATGGTGCTTTTCCCATTCAGGGGCAACCAAAGCTCGGGATCCCTTTTTTCTCATATTTTTCAAATGGAAACTCTGTAAATAAGGCCAGAATAGTCCACACTATGAGCTTGCAGAAAATGTAGGGTTTGCCTATTTGATTTCCAACGGAAATGTATCTTATTCTTAAGGAAAGTATGTAAAAGTCATCCTAACAGCAATAAAAAAAATTATTAAAATCTGGACAAAAGAGGTAACAGAAACGACTCAAACAATTTAAAAAACCGTAAATTCACAAGAGATGTTCAAACATTCTCCTATTTTGAGCTAAGCACAAATTATGTCTATGTGCAATTATTGCTCTTCGAACTTCAATTGAAGTTGATCTTGTAATAGAGCAAAAAACTCCTCTAATTCTACTCTCCATGTCTTTCCTTCAATATATCCCCAGAGATATAAATCTAGGGACGTGAGGTCTGAGGACCTTGCTGGCAACTGGATGGCTTCTCATTATCCGTTTATTTGTGCACCATCTGTTTAACCCTTTTGCTGCGGTCGCCGTTTTTATTAGGAGTACCGTCACTGCGGCTGCGGGAAGCGCTGTCAACTATATTTGATTCCCGCAGTTGCGTGTGCGCAATTATATTCGCTTCCCGCAGCTAACTGCAGAACAACACGTACAATGTTGCCAATTGTTATAAAATGTCCCGAATGGAAGGAATGTGGATTGAAAATCGCTGTACGTGCGCGAGTATTTTGGAATTGGCAATTCAATTGATGTTCGAAATTGTATGATGTAATATATACAGTTCATTTATTCATTGTTTTCACCTCAAATTTTTATAATTTAAATTCCAACTGACACAAAACACATTCCATTATTCATACATATTGTGAAGAGTTATTAAAAAATAAATAAAACCTCTTTGCATATAAATAAAAAATCTTTCGATAACAACAAAATTTGAACATTTTTCAAAATTTCCTTTTTTAAATTGTTATAAGAAAAATTTAAACTACCTAACACAGAAAACATCATATTATTTATACATATCATGAAAAGTAATTATAAAACGAATAAAAAATCTACTTTGCATATAAAAAAAACAACAAAATTTTTACACTCTTTTCCCGTCTTAAATTGTATAAGAAAAATTCAAACACAGAAAACATTATATTATTTATACATATCATAAGAAGTAATCATGTTAGCCCCCTTTTGCTTCCAGAAGCCATTTCAACAATTGAACTACAAAAATCACCTTAATACTTCACAAACATGACAGACACAATCACAAAACTTAAACAGAAACTAAAGTGGAGAGAGCCGCCAACACTGCATAAATATAGTTGATTCCGGCAGTGTAGAAACCCTTTTGGTTCATGTATTTCATTCGGTTCCTGCAACCCATCAAACACCTCTTTGTATATACAGTTGTCTATATTAGCAGTTTAATATAATTGATTTCCGCAGTAAACCCCCAAACAATGCAGTTTAATATATTTGACTCCCGCACTGTGGGCACCATTTTAATTTTCAACATTATTTGCTTTCCGCAGTAAAAGGGTTAAAAATATTCTTACCCCATTTTGATTGTGGGAGGCACGCCATCATATTATTTATATAACCTGTGTGTCCCAAATTTTCTTCATTTCTGGCCTTTTTATTCACTAGTTGCCTTTTGTTGTGCCTAACACTGGCTGCTTGCTCAAATATTTCTACAACTCTCCAAAAACTCTCTGGCGTATAGACCTTGAATCAGGATATCGAACTTCATACATTCTACTGGTTAATAAATAATTTCTGTCACAGTCACCCAAACTGTTTATCATTTCTTCGGTGGATTATTTCATTTTGAAGTTAAAAGATTTCAACTATAATAGGCTTTTTCATTTAGATGATTTTTTAAGGCGCATGCGCTCGTTTTGAGACCCAAAGTCTGATTGGCTATAGGGAAAGTGAATAGCCATTGGTTAGTTTTGAAATAACAATTTGAGATTGGCTTAGTTCAAAAATAGCGGTATTTTCACATTATGTCAACGGTCAACTTCATGACAAATGCACCTGCATTCATTGGCGTTCGTAACTTTCTTTGTAGGTTAAGTACTTATTACCTATTTTATACCGCCAAAAACCTTTCATTCGTAGATAAAATAATGTACACGAATATTTTCCAATGGTGAGTTTTTTTTTCCATGTAAATTCAAGTCAACTATCCATAGAAAAACTCGGAAATATTTTATTTCCTTTGAAAACAAAATCGCCGTCAATGCCGTTGGGTCTGACAGGTAAACAAAGTTAGTCATTTGTCATCTAAATGAAAAAGCCCCTTCACCTCCTCGATCATTGAATGTCAAGTTTGTTGACAATTCTTATAACATTCAAATGTTCCAAGAGTGATTTGATATAATTGATAAATATGATCTACATTCCGGGTAGATGTTAGAGAAGGTGCTTTTAGCCAGTATTATGTATGCAATTCGATATGGAATGTACGTCCCGAAAGTTTTCGAAGGAGAGGTTTGTGGAAACAGAAAGTGTAAAGCACAAGTAGTAAACAGAACGTGGTAGGAAGAGAATAATAAAATAACTTATAAAAAAACTTTTTAAAGATGGCGGCCCCAAGATGGAGAACGAGTTTCGTGATTATGGTCCAATTCGATACAAAATTGGTGTGCGGGGCTTTTCGGGGTCGGAGATCATGAATTTTTTGTCGAATATCCAAAATTCAAGATGGCGGCCCTAATATGGAGGACGAGTTTTGTGATTATGGTCCGATTCGATTAAAAATTGGTATGCGGCGGTTTTTGTGGTCAAAGATTTGGAATTTTTTGTTAAAATTCATAAATTTAAGATGGCGGACGAGTTTTCTGATTATGGTCATATTTCATTCAAAATTGGTATGTGGGGGATTTCAGGTTCGGAGATTATGAATTTTTTGTCGGAATCCATGAATTCGAAATGGCGTCTTCAGGATGGCGGACGAGTATCTGTGATTATGGTCAGATTGTATTCGAAATTGGTGTGTGGGAGTTTTTGGGGTCGGAGATAATGATTTCTTTCAGTTCAAAACTTAAAGGAAAAGACCTTGTAATAACGATGCTCTATTAGAAATGAACAGATTAAGGCGAAAAACGAAGAATAAAATAACTAATAAAAAAACTTTTCAAAGACAAGCTTTTATTTGAGCCGTGTACTGAAACGTATAAAATAAGTTTTAAGTCATCGCTGACAATGATTTAATAATTTGTTGTTGAATTATTTGGTTTCAAAAAGCTTGTCGCGCGAATTGTAATAAAATTAATACCTCGACAAGTTCTTACTTACCAAGCAATCATTGTCCAATGAAATTAATTGGTACCTACTTTCATGAACACTTTGCGCCACAAGCTTTCAAAAACCATATAATTCAACAAAAAATAATTAAATCATTGTCAGCGATGACTTAAACTTACTTTATACGTTTCAGTACACGGCTTAAATAAAAGCTTGTCTTTAAAAAGTTTTCTTATTAGTTATTTTATTCTTTGTTTTCAGTTAGTTCGTCTTAATCTGCTCATTTCTAATAGAGCGTCGTTATTACAAGGTCTCTTCCTTTAAGTTTTGAGCTGAAAGAAATCATTATCTCCGACCACAAAAACCCCACACACCAATTTTGAATACAATCTGACCCTAATCACAAAATTCGTCCGCCATCCTGAAGTCGCCATTTCGAATTTATAGATTTTGACAAAAAATTCATTATCTCCGACCCCAAAAACCCCCACATACCAATTTTGAATCGAATCGGACCATAATCACAAAACTCGTCCTCCATTTTAGGGCCATTTTGAATTTATGAATTTTGACGGAAAGTTCATAATCTCCGACCCCGATAGCCCCCACTCACCAATTTTGAATCAAATCGGATCATAATTACAAACCTCGTCCGCCATTTTTTTCAACAACAATTCCATAATGCCTTGTTACCGGAATTATGGACATCTGCCAAATTTCAAATCATTCGGACGACTAGAAGTCAGTCAAAATTCACTTGCAAGATTTGACCAAAACTAAGTAACGAATGAACTAATAAGTGAAACTGAATAAAAGCTTGTGAAAATTGGAGATGATGTCGTAAACTGTTTGGGATGTTTACGTAAGTACAAGGGAAATCGCAAATGATACATTTCTGGAGGGGCAGCAAGGTACCGAGTCCTCACGCCCCTAGATTTCTATCTCTGGAGATATGTTGAAGGAGAGGTATATCGCGAGAAACCAGCGACACTAGAAGATATGACGAATAGAATTAGAGAAGTTTTTCGCTCTTCACAAGATCAACTTTAATTCAAGTTCGAAGAGCAATTGTAGATAAACTGAATTTGTGCATAGCTCAAAATGGGAGATTATGCGTTTCCTGTGAATTCACGATTTTTTCAATTGTTCGAGTTTATTTTGTTACCTCTTTGATCCAGCAATGTATAAAAAAATCGTTATTGCTGTTATGATGACTTCTTCATACTTTCCTAAAGAATTAGATACATTTCTGATGGAAATCCAGTAGGCAAACCCTACATTTTCTGCAAGCTCATAGTGTGGACTATTTTGGTATGGCCTTATTTACAGGGTATTCCATTAAAAAAAATGAGAAAAAAGTTATCTCGAATTTTGGTTGCCACTGTATGGGAAAAGCGTCATTCGGTAAAACTATGAATAGAAAATGAAAATATACCATTTTCGAGGATATTGGTGAAAAAATTGCCTCGTTCCAAATTATAGATTTTGAGATATTTGATGTTGAATGAACCCATTTTGTCACATAAATCCCACCATAACTTCTGAACCACCTGGTATAAGCCCATACAACCCTATATTTTGAGAAACACTCTTCCAAAGGAATTTATTCGAGTGAAAATATATAGGTTGTTTCATTTGAAAAAACATTACTTTGATAAGTCACACATTTATTGGACATCCTGTATATTGATAGTTATTTCCGAAACATAGCTTTCATTGCTCTCTTCAACTTTTATTTGAGACATTTTTTTCTATCTCGAGTAGGGAAGCATCTATCGTCCACCCACGCATGGTTGATACTCCCTGTATTATCGACTATTTTCATATATTCTCCATGATAATTTTTTTCAATTTCATCCCAAAAAATATGTTTCATGTTCTGAAAGAATGCTGAGAGTTGTTTGTAAAATATTCATCCATCCATATATAAAATAAAAATGATTAAAAATTAATTTTAAGACAAGCGTTTATACAAATGCACTATAAAAACTTTTTAACAAAAAATTAAACCGACAAAATACGGAACTGAAAAGTAAAAAATAAAATAAATCTTCTTATTCTCAGTAACTAAGCTCCTAAACTAATGTAAGTAACTAATTTTGAGTCGGCGCCAAACAAACAAGCAAATGAATTAGGTAAGGCGTAAAATGATGGCATCGAGTTGCGCGGTGACATTCTGATAATTTTTTTGAAGTAATTTAATGATGTTCGTTGATTGTTTGTTTGGCGCCGACTCAAAATTAGTTACTTACATTAGTTTAGGAGCTTAGTTACTGAGACTAAGAAGGTTTATTTTTTTTTACTATTCAGTTCCGTATTTCGTCGGTTTAATTTTTTGTTAAAAAGTTTTTATTTTTCAATTTTTTATGGCTAAAATATACTAATTACTACCAACTTGTTTTTTGATTACTTCCAAAATACTTACTTACCCACCTTACTTCAACTATGACCAGTTAAATAATATGATTATCTACTTTTACTATTTGTTGTAATATAAATTATTTTTGTTGTTCTGGTTAGTTTATTTCATAACTACGTATATCATTCCATCCTCTCATAGAATATAATGGTTTTGACGGTTGTGGAACAGAAATAATGTCAGTAGCGATCTGTCATTGTCAACTACGTATGTGTGTGCCAATGTTCATAAGTGAAAAATCAATTATCCCCTATTTTTCCACCCGTGAGGGTATATAATTCCATTCGAAATCTAAATATAAGGTATACCCTATCTATTAAAAAAAGAATCATCCAAATCGAAGAACCCAGTACAAAGTTATGCCTGATAGAATCGGTTAACGGACCAGAATTCAGAGGGTGAGTGATCAATATCCTTCATGTTGCTACCCTTAGGGGTGGATTTAATCCTTCAAATTCGAATGGGACCACCTTCGAAGTACACCCTATCCACAGAAAAAATAATTATCGGAATCGGACGCCTCAGTAAAAAGTTATGCGTGATCATACATAAAAAAATGATGAAAAAAAAATATACGGGTCGACTAGAGGACCTCCTCCTTTTTGGTTTCGTCGGTTGAAAAAGGGTTTGACCTAGCTCATTCTGTGAGTAGTAGATTCAAAATCTTGCCGCGCAAGAATACCTATTTTATATTCGCGGCAAGCTTACGAATCTGTTACTCACAGAATAACCTAGGTCAAACAATTGAAGAAATTATTTTTCCTTTCAAGTGCATTTGTATAAAAGCTCGTCTTAAATTTTTTTTTAATTATTTGTATTCAATTATATTTAGTCATTCATGAAATCCGTCATCCTTCTGAGTTGTGACAAAAATGTATAATCTCAGACCCCAAAAAAATCCACATACCAATTCTAAATGGAATCGGGCCTTGATAACAGGCCACGTCGCCATCTTGGAACCACCATCTTGAATTCATGAATTTTGACAAAAGCATCATGATGTCCGACCCCAAAAACCCCCACACACCGATTTTGAATGGAACCGGGCTGTATCACGTCGCCATCTTGATTTTGACAATAAAATCATTATCTCCGTCCCCAAAAAACCCCCCCTTACCAATGTTTATTTCAATCGGGCATAACCACAAAACTCGTCGCCATCTGGTAGCCGCCATATTGAATTCCTAAATTTGGACAAAAACATCATGATTTCCGACCACAAAAATCCCTACATACCAATTTTTATTGGAATCGGGCTATAACCACAAAACTCGTCGCCATATTGCAGCAACCATGTTGAATTTATGGATTTTGACAACAAATTCGTGATCTCTGTCACCAAAAATACTCACATACTAATTTTTAATGGAATCGAACCAAAATCACAAAACTCGTTCTCCATATTGCAGCCGCCATTTTGTTTTTTCTCTATCAAAAATACTGTAATGCATTGTCAGCGGAATTATGAACACCTGTCAAATTTCACGTTAATCGAAAAACTAGAAGTGGTTCAAATTTAACTTGTAATATTTTATTAACCCACAGACAGACATCGGGACAACTGAATGAAAACTTGTAAAAATCAGTAATTTCCGAATATATTCATAATATGCAACCCCCAAAACCCCCACATACCAATTTGGAATAGAATCGGTCCATAATTACATAAACTCGTCCGCTATCTTGGAGACGCCATCTGAAATTCATGAATTTTGAGACCGTCCGCCATCTTGGAGCCGCAATTTCAATTTTATAAATTTCGGCAAAAAAATCATAATTTTCGACCTCTAAAACTCCCAATTAGCAATTTTGAATCGAATCGGACCAAAAACACAAATTTCGTCGCCATCTTGGAGCCCCCATTTTATTTTTTTCTCCAACAAAAATTTCAAAATGCATTGTCACGGGAACTATGAATATCTGCCAAATCTCACGATCGCTACCAAGCGTCCCATATGTGAGCCACTCACGATTTTCAGCTGGACCGCCGCAGAGTTGTTCCAAATCCCAAATGGCTGGCCAAATATAGAAGGTATTGTTGAATCGCTACTAAATTTGGTATTCGGGGGTTTCTGAAGTTGCTGAACACGAATCTGAAGTAAAATTTTTCAAAAACAAGATGGCAGCCTAAAAATGGCGGACCATTTCTTCCAAATTCGGATCAATCGCTAGAAATTGTACCGGAAATTTTCGAGATCGATGAACACGAATCTAAAAAAAAAATGGCGACCTAAAAATGGCGGCCTAAAAATGGCGGACCATTTCCTCCAAATTTGAATCATTTGGTACTCGGGGGTTCTTGAAGTCGTGAACACGAATCTGAAGTCAAATTTTTCAAAAATAAATCGCGGTCTGAAAATGGCGGATCATTTCTTTCAAATACGAATCAATCCAAATTTGAATCATTCACTACGAAATTTGGTTTTAATGTCGCTGAACACGATTTTCTTTTGATAAACGAAAGAATATATTAATACATACATGTATTTGGGATATAGTAGATTGGGAAAGGATGTAAATACAAAAACACTTTGAATATAAATACTAGTTTATTAAAAATTACATTGAATATTACTTTTGTGTAAAAAAAATACAAAAAGACGCTTAGACTTATAGAGTCCAATTGCTGTCCGAATCACTATCATTATTGTCGCTAGAGTCGCAGTCAGTCATTCGGAGTAATTTTTGGATTTTCACAGTAGGTGGTATCAATAACGCCATTGCTTCATGCGATAATGATTTGCTTGACTTGCTGGTAGCTTACGCAAATTTGGAATAACGGGGTCAGAAGAAATCAAAAGTCGCGCGAAAACATTCTCCATATACTCCTGTCGCGTGAAACCAACTGCAACCACTTCACTGCTTTTCCGAAAGCCTAAAAAAATCAATTGAACAGTGAGACAATAATATATAATTAACAAAATAATTCTACTTATAATACTTAATGCAATAAAACTTAATGCTCGTACCGATTCTCGCCAAATTCAATTCCAAATATCCATGGTAGATACTCAATGTATCCAAAAAAATATAACCCAATATCTCAAAATTTGCAAAAGTTAAATGTGGACATTTTTGAAAATCCAAAAATTTCAAATGATTTGAACCCCTCAAGCGAATCTCGCCAAACTTAATAGCAACTATCCGTATCTCCTAGCGTATTTGTGTAAAAAAAATGTAGCTCGATATCTCAAAATTTGCGAATGTTAGGGTAACCACAGACATTTTCCGATAATTTCAAAATTTCAATAAATTTTAACACCCTAAGCGATTCTTGCCAAATTGAATACCAACCATTGAAATTTGCGAATGTTAGAGCAATCACAGACATTTTTCGAAAATTTCAAAACTTTAGAAAATCTTAACCTATTAGGCGATTTTGGCCTGATTCAATAATAACCATCATCCCCTAGCCTATTTGTATAAAAAAATTAGCCCGATATCTTAATATTTCCGGAAGTTAAATCGACCAGGAACGATTTTTGAAAATTAGCCTATATATCAACATTTGCGAAAGTTAGAGCGTGCATACATCCGGAATATTTTTCTAAATGTGATTTCTCGAAAAAACAAAATTCACCGTAACCATAGGGGCAATTTGGAGCAGCTGATTTTTGGTGGTGTATTACTCAAGAATATAAAGAATAACGTGACCTTTGATTGGTCGCTGAATTATGTTGAATTATCAACTTTTACTCAATGTAAACATAACTTTTTTTCGCCGCGGGCACAGGAATTTACAGTAGATGTTTACATTTTTTGTTGCTCGGTGTTTGGTTTATATGAAAAATACCAATGATATAATAAATGTACTAACTTCCAGGAAGAGATTCCATTTTGAAGAATTCAAATTGCTCAATTCTACTACGATTTATTTCACTTCAAACACAACGTAATTTTCAGACCGTACCGCACGACCGATGCTACGTGCTCGAGCATTCCGGCCAGAATGGTACCCCAACGGCTATATATAACACCTGCCACTTCCTGGAAAAGACGTGGGAAATACCCATCTACCTAGCCCAACAGTTAGAATTCCTCAAATATAAACTTTATTTTTTGATTTTTGGCCAGCGATTTGGGATTTGGGACCACTGTGCGCCGGCGCCGTATCAAATATGAGCCATTGGCAATATTAGTATTTTATTCGATTTTCATCGCAACCGTCTACTTGAAGGATTCATATTTTGTCTGTAGGAAGGTCTGACTCGTGAGTGTGTCGGATGGTCTCTCAGTTTGGAGAGTTGATCATATTACAATACTTAGTTGAAAGTAAACAAAAACACACGTGCTCTACCAGTCAAAAAACCGACATATGTGCAAAAACCCCATTTTCCAAAGACGATAGAGAAGAGGTAAAGATGTTGTGTTTGCTCTTCTAAAAAGAAGAGAACTCATTCGTATTTTGTCTGTGAAGATTGTAAGGACAAATAAGGAAAATCGTTGTTTTCGTGAATAGCATGAATCGATGATCCTATTTCTTTTTAACACTGTGTATGCTCGTTTTGTAACAGTAGATAGAAATAAAAAATAAAAAAAATTCTGTCGAAATTATTATTTATTATATCATTTTATTAAATGAGACAGACGGTCTATCAAGAGAAATTCATATAATAGACCAGTGTCTCATATATGAGTCGGGTTCAAAAGTCCTTTCAAATGTCTTTTCTCCACATCCGATATTTACTACATCGATTTACAGCACAATTAATGCTATTTTATCTCAAAATAAAATATTTGTTTATGTGGTCACTCGGTATCCAAAACTTCAAGATCTTGGTAGCGAACGTGTTAGCCGAGATCCAACGGCGCGTGGAGAGGCAATCCTGGATTGAGGGTTGAGTGTCAAGGTTGGCGCGTCGAAATGTGTCGGGCCGTTCCCACGGCGCATGTAGGATCACGGTTTCAGATGTGGACACGCAATTTGGTTTAATTGCAATCACTAATTTGCTCTTCAATTCGCTTCCATGCATCATGAATTAAATTCCTGTTTTTATGGTTTGGATCCCGTGGGTTCCAAATAATCGGCTCGGCTTCATGGAGGGTTAAAAATTCCACTTAGTTCGACCACTCCATGGTGAAAGTTATATACCACGGCACTGACAGTACCACGCTCCTAGCCGCGTCGTTGGATCCGTTTACACGTGTTGTACGCCATCGTTCGAGCTCCTTTAAACCGTGTTCATTTACTGACAAACGACAGGACTCACCGCACCGACCGAATATTGCCAAGCCAGCCCTATCCGACGGCGCGTGAACTGGCAAGTTTGGCGCAAGGAGTGCCATTTCACGCGCCGTTGGATCCCGGCTTTGAATCGGACAACTAAAAGTGGGTCAAATTTAACTTGTAAGATCTAATCACAAACCCACAGACATCGGATAAATAAAAGGTTGTAATGAAAGGTAAATGACAGTGATTAGAATATTGAAGCAGATCACTTCCTTCTTGTATAGAAAGGGTTTTTTACAGATGGGTCAACCCGACCTTTGAAACTAATTTTTCAAATGGAAAACCCAGTATGATATCATATTTTTGTTGGAGCTATGTTAGTTCTTTGAAACATTTTGAAATTGATACTTATCGAGAAATTTCCCATGCACAAAAATTCCTGTCAAAGTTGATCCGGGCTCATATTTCGATACATTGAATTTTCGCTGGAAATTTGCTTGAGGATTGGCCCATGAAATCGGAGTATTTGGTGCGAGTCTCAAAAACGCCTGTTCCAGTCTCCTCGGGGGTGTCAGACTCGTCTGTATAACATATTATGGTGTTTCCTCTCTTTTAATACTCAGCTCGGTGAAATTTGAGAGTAACATTTTTCAAGCAAAACGCTTCTGACTCAAAAAAGGCGGAAAAAGGTACTTGGCCAGAGAGAGAAAAAGAGAGAACTTTTCTGTATAAGTTGCTGGGTAGTTTCGGCAAAAATAGAAGGAAACGGTAATGGAACCAACGAAAAAGATCAATTCTCGCCATTGCTGGCCACCAAAAGTAATTTAACCAATTCTATAATTAATCCTGCGTATCGCATAAGCTCTAGAGTGGCAATTTCAAACAGTTCAGACAATATAAATCCGCTTATAATATAAACCTTTCAAATAAGTTCGAAAATTTGACAAATTTTATGTCAGAAGATGACATAAACCTGGATTCGGAAATTAGGCCAGGAGCTGATCCAGCTCACGAGTGCTCCTCTGTTAGCGGAGGAGCATACAATCCAAAATTTTACAGGGAACCGAATTCTAAGAACTGAATATGACATTAACATGGAAACTACCAACAAGACCAATAATATACCACCGACATTCTCATTGGAATATTGAATAGAAAGATTGCTCTGAAAATTTAAAATTATACTATAAAAATTTCGCAATTTTTTTGTAAAATCTAGAAAACAATTATTTCACCGGCTTAAGCCACACTGGACATTGAACTGATAGATATTGTGCTAAAACCAAAACTCAAAAGAAAAATATTAAAGTAAAAATTTGCATTTTCATTCAGATAATTTTTTTTTCCCAAAAGTTTATTTTGTACAATGAAAGATAGTAAGTGAAATTTATCTTTCAATCCCAGATGATGCTACATATGTAGTTGGGGTTGGACTTGGAGAAACAACACAAACATTCGAGTAATTCCACAAAAAAGATGTAATACGTGTATCAGTTCATCTGTTCATAACAAATTGCCGGTTGGCATAATCAACAGGAGTTACACTTAGTGCAGTATCAAATGTAATAATAATCTATAATTGTGAAGTGAACAAAACTTTTATAGCTGACGCTTCGAAGACGCATAGCAATAAAATAAAGATTGTTATAATTAATATATTGTAATTAATGTTGCAATACGACATCATGAAAATTAAATGGCAAAATAATAATGAATGATTGAGCAACACTTCGTAGAGGGTGTGAAGAATACTTTACAACACATCTTATTCAATGGATACCCTGTTCATATGTTCAAACATATCATATAATGGTATTTTGATTGCCACTGAAGATCAGCTGATAGCGAAAAATTAAAATTCTGTATTTCTTGTGAAGTTTGTATATTCAAACAGAGCGCTTTCGGTCTACGGCCATCTTCAGTGCTCATCTGAAATGTAGGTATATAATGTAATTCTGATCTACAAATATAAAAGATTGTTCAGTACCTGCCATGAGAATAAGAAACCAGTTTGATTGAAATAAATCTTGTGAGCGTTTTCACATGTGTTATATGTTCCAATAATAAAAATGTACTAACTTTGGTATATTTCAACTTCTCTTAAAACTTTTGAAAAATTCAGCCAAAGGTTTAAAAAAGTTGAAATATACCAAAGTAAGGAATTTTTTATTACTGAAACTACGCTTAATCACTTCACAACTATTTGCGCATATCGATGAGTAAGTTATAATCATCAGTAGGTAAACTACACTGTATATATATATATATATATATATATATATATATATATAAATAATGTCCTATATATATATATATATATATATATATATATATATATATATATATAATTACATGTCCTGACTGACTGATGACATACTATCAATGCCCAGACTAAACTGCTTTAGCCCAAAGAGCGGAAATTTGGACAGCGTATTCCTATGATGACATAGACCACCAAAAGGGGGTGAGAGGAAGGGGTGAAAGTTGGAGGTGCCGTAACCGTTACTTTTGAAGTAAGTGTCAAGGAAATTGGTATTTGAGGTATCTGTTTCAAATAAAGAAATATATGTTCCAGTATTTTTGGAAATTTAACGCATAAAGGGGTGAAATGAGAAGGGGGGAGGTTGTATGGGAGTTCCGTTAGTTTTCAGAGCCATTAAAATTGGTATTAGAGATCTTCGTTACAAATGAAAATACACGTATTTCAGTGTTTTTGGATATTCAACCTCCAAAAGGGTGGAATAGGGGTAAACTGGGGTCTATGTTACAAATAAAGAAGTTTCAGTGGTTTTTGAAATGGAACTCCTGACAGGGTGAAATTTAGGATGAAAAGTTTTCATGAGGGGTCCGTTAGACTTTGAGTTTTGGTCATAAAAATTGGTATTTGAGATCTTTGTTACAAATAAAGAAATATGTATTCAGCATAATATTACTGATTCAAGTTTACTTTGCATCTATTCATTCTGCTTAGCGTCATCTCCACTTCTTTTTTGAAGAAAAAGGATCATCCAGATGCGTATAGACCATAGTAATATAGTGTTTATTATATTTCTATGGTATAGACTAATCATCTTTGTATTAAAATCATCAGAATAGAAACTGTTGATTTGGGCACAAGTTGCTAACTTCAAAGAAAACCTTCAACAACTTCTGCCTCTCCAATTGTTATGATTTCATCAGGGTTGTGTAGAGAATAACAAACTGAATATGCTGGATCATTCATTTTTAGTCCCAAAGTATTTAATTTTTTAGTTTTATTAATAGGGAATTTAGTGTCTATATCTCGAGTGTTGATGTCTGTCTCAATCTGATTCGTGCTTTCGTGCATTATCGACTGTCATCTGTCACGATGCCATTTGAACCTTAACGTAGAAGAACGACACTTATTCTTTCTCTTGTTGCTGACTTCCGTTGTTATCAATGGTTATTATTTTGTGTATTCCTTTAATCATTTTTTTTTCACAAAATATTGTTTGTGCTACCAACTGTTCACATCTTTATACAGAACATTTCTATGAATGACACATTTGATATAAGAAATATATAAGCGCTTCATAACCAAAAGTAACTGCATCGATATATCAATTGGCGTTTTTACATACAATCAAAGTCAAACAATTGCCATTGAAGGTTTTTTTAAAGTTGGCAACTTGTACGGCACTTCCCCATTGGTTGGAGGAGCTTCCCAGGTGTGTATTCGCTGTGTGCAAGATTGGTAAGACCCTCTAGTGACTCGATAGCTCAAGTTTTCCTGTTTTATTTCCAATACTCACTATGTACCAATTTCAATTTTTCAACAATTTCTAAATAATCTACCACGATGTAACAATTTTGTGCTCACTGCTAGTTCCAGATGAATCGAAGTTTTTTTCTGTCAAAGAAAAAAGTGAGTAAATGATAAAAAATATGTGTATTGATACGATAGTTCACCGCATTTCGAGGTTATCCATGTGAAGTTATGATATTTTGAATATCATAAAGTAATGCTACTTCTGTGTACTTTTAGGTACGGCAAGTAATGTGCTTGCTCGTTGTTAGTTTATTAAGGTCGCAGGTTCATAAGCTCTTGAGAACATAAAAAAGTGAGGGAGCCAAGTAGTTCAACAAATTAAAAAAGTACCCATATAACCCTGGCTAGCTTCAACCTGACGGAAAACCACTAAATAACACCAGATTCAACACAAAACTATATAATGAAATTCTCAAATAATATAATAATCAGAAAAGGAATGAGGTTCACAATTGTACCTGAATATGGGATCCCACTTTTACCCTTGCAAGGATGTAAGAACGTTGAACGGTCCCTAAATAAATACAAACACGTTCAACACTCTCTAACCTCTAACACACATATTGTCCACGAAATATTGGGTATTGCTATACAGTACAAGTAACGATGTTTACTCTTAGTACTTGAACTGCATTACATTTAACATTAGTTCACTTGTAATTGCTTTTGTAACCAAAACCAGTTCGTGAAAATTAAAACACAAATTAATAATTTTCTGCGAGGTACGGGTACTTTGTCCTGAAAGAATAGACATCAAAAGTATATCTATATATGTCCTCGGTTCATAAGACTGATTGATCAGATTACAACACCGTCCACTCGTTCCCGAACTCGCAGTTTAAGTCGCTATTTGCTTTCCATCACCGGCTAACACCGTTCCACGGAACTAGTATTGAAACGACCGTTTGGTAGGTAGAGAGGGGGAAAACACGAGTGGACACGATTTGATGTGGCTGCTTTTGCTACGGCGAATCTTCACCAGTGTCACAGTTTATAGCTGAAGATACAGTTAGCTCACTTGGCGTCTGATGTCTGATTTTTATCCCTCGCGCATCGCGTGTTCTGTGTTAATACGGGCATTTTTCCGCGGTATGCGCGAGAAATAAAAATCAGACGCCAAGTGAGCGAACTGTATCTTTAGCTATAAACTATGCCAGTGTCTTGTCATGCAGCGTTTGAAAGGTTAGGTTTGTTCGATTAATAAATAGGTAGTGCAGTTATTTATTCAATTTTGACAAAAAATTCACAATTTTCGAACCCGAAAACACCCACATACCAATTTTGAATCGAATCGGACCATAATCACAAAACTCGTCCGTCAAAAACTACGTCTCGTGTTTCGCCTATACCAAATAATTTGGTACGCCTATGGAATTTATATTAATAGCCACAGTTAGACAATGGTTCGGGTATCTTCGAGAAAAATTGGTTGTTAGGTAGGGGAAGGCCAAAGTGGTCGTTTCGATACTGGATGAGCTCTACAATGCTTTTACTATCCACTTCTAGAGGATCAAATAGAAAATGGTAAACATCTCAAATATTTATCGAATGAAAACCTCATGTCCCGGAATTAGAGATTGAAATATCGTCGAATAACAGAACACTTATCTCTTTGCTGCAGTTTTTGTGATGCAGTTGGATGTATAAAATTTACACGTACTATTTTTGCAATCGACTACACAGCAATAGCGAGGACTCATTGTTATTATATCTATGATTGTTGTTATACTACCCAACCGTGACCGTTGCCACCACGATGATCATGTTCATTCATCTGAAGTATGGTACAATATTTTTAAGGGATTTGTGAATAAACAGGGAGACCTCAGAAATCAGAAACTGAAAGTTTTCAGCTTGTGCTTGTGATTACCAGGATCATCACCTACTTCTGCCACCATGGGCGCTGTCATAGTTTCATCTATCCCCTCCAGCCTAATGCACACAGCGAAGTGGTTTTATTATGATTCTGGGGGGAATGGTTTCGTTGCTTTCCAAATACAACAGTAATGAAAGACTACAAACACGACCTGACATTCCTATATCAATTCTAACAATTATCTCCCCAAACACCGAATACGTGCGTTTAGTGAATACGTGACGACCGCATTTTTTTGTTGTGTTTGGATGCAAACAAACCGTAACGCGTATTCTGTTAATACAGCACTTTATCCAAACATTTTATTTAAAGAATTCTGGGGATATTAAGAAGCATCGTTATTTCACACAGTTCAATTTTTCACCACTAGTTGCTTCGAACTGTCAACTATAATTTCATCTGCCTCCGTTTATATGTTGTACTAATATTTTTATCAACCTAGTATTTTCAAATATCACATTAAAAGTGAGCTTGAATTTATGTTTGGGTTGAAAGAAATAGTATCGACTATCAAAGTTCCTGAAACAACCACAACTGGCGCTAGTGTTTGGGGGAAGTTATTCAAATGAAGGTCAAATCGAGTTTGAATTGAGGAGCACTTTTGAACTTGGAAATTTCGACAAAATTTTGAGATATGAGAAATTATTTTTACAAAATGTAATCATTGTGAATCTAACTGGGACAAAGAAAAATAACAATAAAATAATGCGTGTTCTCCATTGTCTACTCGGTGCTAGGTCAGAAGCTGGGTTGGTAGCATTGAAACCTGTTGATGAAACCATAGTATAATCTAAACATTGATAAAACCCATAGAAGCCTGAGGCTGAGATAAGATTTGAGATATGTCATGTCACGCCAATTTTGATTTCGATAAATAAACATAACACAGAACTCAAAAGAGCAAACTACTGTAGACAAAGACGTAAAGAGTAACGACTAACGAGTTCTGTGCCATTACATGACTGATGGCCATTGGCCATGTGCCACAATCACAAGTAGTCAGGAAGATAAAAGCTTTTCTCCCACTCCTTAGTGCAAAATGCTTACAAAATCCTTACAATTCGTCATTACTCCACGATTACTCCAAAGCTTTCGAATTGCTTACAAATGGAGTAATTACTCTCAAAACGGCAGTGCTGCAAAGAGTAGAGTAACCCCTAACCTAACCTCTAATCTTTGATTATGATACGCTTTGTTGACTTCCAAAGACTGACTTACACCAATAAAAATTGGTCGCGAGACGTCACACTAAGGGCGGGTTGTAACACAGCTGAAAAGAGAGAGAACCTGCAGTTACCAAAACCAAAGATGACCAAGGTTATACAAACCGCCCTAAACGCACGTATTAATCGGGTTCTGAGAAGTCACAAAATCAATAAAACGTCTGTTGCATCCCACTGCTGGAACTAGGGTATCTAATAATAAAATAAAACGCAGCTAGAAAATTCATCAAAGGTTTGTTCGTTTGTGTCATTTGAGAACTATTTGCTGAATATTTATCTTTCTTTAACTCACGTAACTCAGCAGTTCCTTTCTTTTCAAAATCTAATAAAAGCATGAGCTAATCACGGGCGACAAAGGAGCAAGTGAGCAAGCCTCTAGTGTAGTGTTATGACCTTTTATGACCTTCACTTACCGGCTCTGATTCTGATGGTAGTGGCAGTATAAAATTAATTATAAATATACCTTCAAATCCTGTGAAGCAAAGCTATTGAAAGCAAGTGTCTTACTGAAATAATCAATCAGTTTGCAGCCTTTCATAGTCGTGTACTGATATCAAGGTAACGAAAACATTTAAATAAATTTTCTGTGAAATTTTGCACATTCTTATCATTGAGCTGAAAATGTCTAATCTGCTTTGCTGGCTGCTCATTTTATTCTGAGCATGCTTACGTAACTCCATGTGCGAATACGAACATGAATTCCAAATATTTCTTCGTTATAATGCTGTTTAAATCATATTTTACAATAAACATCCATAAAAGTTTCATTCCATAATATGCCATTTGTGTTCACCACGAGCACCTTTTCGTGTACAATATGTCTTGAACATTTAAAACATATTTTGTCACAGATTTGGAATATACCCAGAAATACATCTTTATTAACCTTGATATAAACAAAATATAGGAGTCGACTAGAGAACCTCCTCCTTTTTGATTTCCTTGGTTAAAAATCAACTGTTGGCAGGTGTCCAGTTTCCCATTTGAAGTTTGAAGGTTTTATTACTTTCATTCATATACCTACTGTCTTGATTTTTTTCACTGAAGTTAACATAGGGTACCTATAATGGGTATAATTCATTCATTGTATTTCCAAAAAATATAGAATTTTATATGCCTGTCCAATACTTTATGATAGTTTGGGCACAAAAGGTTATTCATCATACATAACCACAATGGTACATTACATTGAACCATTGATTCTATCTTTTGTCAAAAGTAATTTTTATATTATCAGGCTGTTCATTAAGTATTGACCATCAATAAACACTACATTATATTTCTTAACATACAAATACAAACATATCCAAAGAAAGATAAAATAGTCGTAAGTTGGAATGAAATAATATATTAAGTATCAAGAACAGTAAGTATATGGTTTGGTTGATGACAATGTTCCAATATTGTCTGGCTGGGTCCACATCAAACCAACAAAACGAAACAAAACAAAACACATCAACTCAATGTTTTTCAACAATTTAGCAACAAATCTGAAACATTTTATCAACATAACTTGTGTGTTTCTGGTTGCAGCAACTTTGCGCGTTCCCATTGTAAGTCAGTAAACTTTTTATGTCGGTCCAATTGGGATTAGAAATACTATACCTATAATGGGTATAATTCAATCATTTTATTCGTAAAATACAGGGTGTTACCAAATAAGTGCGGAAGTTTTTAAGTGATTCCTTGTCGAAAATCAAAGGGGGTCTTTCATGTAAACAAAAGCTCTTTCCTTGAAAAGTTACATGCTTCCAAAAATGAGAAAAAAAATATATTTTTTTTTTGAAATGGCTGAAGATTTAAAGAAATGTCATTTTGTGGGCATGTTCTTCGAATAAAAAAGCTACCTATGAATATTTTTTTAATTTTGTTGTGATTTTTTAAAGGGGTGAAACATGCAACCCCTATTCCATTTTTTACCAGAACTTTTTAACGAAACAAAATTTCTCAATTGAAAAATATGTGTTGAAAAGAACGATTCATTGCAAAACTTTTTTAACTTCTGTGTTGTGTCCGTAAAAGCAATAGTTTCCTATGTACAAAATAATTGTTATAAATAAATCTTCTTGAATAATATATTTTCGATCAATTGTGTTCAATGCATTTATAAACAAGGCGTGTTTCATTAGAAAAATTGTAACCATGGTTTTATTTATAGTTGCATTTTTATCAATCTGTCATGCAGTTGTCAGATACAAGTTAGGTAATTCTTCAAAGTTTTTTGTTCCAATAATGATATACTTAGAGGACGCATGGAATATTGGAATATCAGCCATAATTCCAGAAAAGTTAATAAACATTCTAAAATTGTATATACCTTTCCTTCAAAATGTATGAATTTACTTAGCGTTCTGTGAACGGTCAGTGAACAAGTTTGGCTTAGCAACCAGTAAACCCAACCTAGTGTCATAGAGACAGATGCTAAACAATCGAAAATAGTCAATAGGTAGTTCAATAGTTCAAAAAATAGGTTTTGAAAAGATACAGTTTTTTTTGTCATATTTATAACCAATAGTTTCTACATCTCATTATTTTGATGTTAAAACAGAAAAACAGAATTTTATCAACAATACTTGTCAAATCACCTCATTAGGACAAAAAGTGGTATGCTATGTTGAATGTTTGTAAAATATAACCTCTATAAATAATTTTTTTCATGAAAAAAATTACCTCCATGATGGTCATAGCAGAGTGATACATAAACATTTATTTCCTGTATTTGAACTATCTTGTTTTAGGTATTGCATTCAAAGTGTTCAATGCCAGAAATGTGTATACATTGGTGGTGATAAGAGAGTCTTATGTGACTCAGTGACCTTTACTTGAATTATCAAAACAATGCGTGAAAAACATCATTTAAAACATGCAAGAACATTAAGATAAACACCAAGTTATCAGCAAAGAAGCTGACATTGTCATGGAGAATACAATGGAGTTTATCAAAGTTTAAAAAAATCACCGAATTCAGACGAGTCTCCAAATATCAAAATTGGGGTAGAGAGATCATTGTCCGAAACATACTCACACAGTGTGTTACTGTGATGACTGGTTAATGCGTTTTCTGGTTCTGCATGAACAATCTTAAGCTTGAAATTATTTATCGGAAACATGTAACACTGTGGAAGTCATGAATTGAATAGATACAATCAGTTATTGGAAATCAAACGCTTCTACCACTCAGTCACTGAGCTTGTATTTAATTACCGATTTTTAGTATATTTTTTTCCTTAAACACATAACATTAGGTACATCAAATTGAATTTTATATTTTTTTAAGACACACGTATATTTTTTTCATCAATTGATATCAGCACTGAACCATTTGATAAACTAATTAACATCTAGCTGGTAAGATAATTATCACAGTGTTTCAATTATTTTGTTTTGATAATAATTCCTGCCTGAAGTGATATGGCATTATCATATAAAAATTAACTTTTTCACATAACAGCTATGATTATAACAATTAGAATATTCATCTCAAAAAAATAATGAGAGGTACTCATATCTAGTAAGTACCGATTTGTAATCATTGACTAGAGGTGAGTGAACATAAATCAATTCTCTCCTGGAATAAGCTTTTCATTTTCCAATTTTTGTGGTTTAGCACAGTGTTGGTCACATTATGTTTCTGGTAGGTATATTGATAAACATCTGTAAAATAAAAATCACATGTTATAGTTGATATTATTAGCTTGTACAAGAGAGAGTAAAAATTAGATAATTTGATAAGAACTTTTATTTGAAGGAACAAATTTCATACCTATCTTGAATGAAGATAGGCACCAACAAATTAACACTCAATTCACTTGTCATTGATACAGATACCACGGATCATTTTCCTGTCTTCTTGAATATTAGATCAAATGAGACCAGAAACGACAGCACAGACCTTGAACTAAAAACTATAGTTAAGTTTGATGAAGAAAAGTTTGAAAATACCATCAAAACAGTAAGCTGGAATAATGTTCTTTCTCTAAAGGACCCAGAAATGGCTTACAATCTTTTTCTTGATACCTTCATGTTGCTAAAAAATGAGTGTACCTCTACTAAAACTGTCCCTTTAAAAAAACATAAGAAACTGAAACCTTGGATTACACAGGAGATAATAGAATCTATCAAACATAGAGACAAACTAAAAAGACGGGTCATAAAAAATAAAAATGATTTAAAGTTACTCCAAGAATATAAAACGTACAGGAATCATCTCAACAGAATTTTATTGAATGCCAAAAACAACTACTACATAAATCAGGTTAATAAGAACATTACCAACACAAGAAAAATGTATGAAATAATCTCAATCAGCAAATGAGAATAAAAACAAAACTAATAAATACTTACTAATTACAGATGAAAACAATGAACAATTCCATAATTATTATGACATGGCAAACTTTTGCAACAATTACTATGTGAATGCTGGATTGAACTTGGCAACAAAAATAAATGAACCCACGTCCGACATTACAATCGAATAACTTCTTTAATCAATTCTATGGCATTAAAACCCGTTTCCAAGGAAGAAGTAATTATGCATATCAATACCCTGAAAAATAATAGTGCACCAAGCATAGATGGCATCTCATCTAAATTGATAAAAAAAATCCACTTACTCATTCTAGATCCTTTAGTTCACATCATGAATCAAATTTTCCTAACAGGCAAGGTACCATCCCAATTCAAAACTTCTATCATTACACCCATCTTTAAAAAGGGCGTTAAAACTAATATAAGCAACTATCGACCCATTAGTGTAATTACTACCCTCTCAAAAATATTTGAAAAATGTCTCAAAAGTAGGTTATTAGACTACCTAACTTCAGTGAATATACTAAACGACAACCAATTTGGATTTATGAAAGGTATAAGCACAAATGATGCCATTTTTGAACTCGTGAACAATATTAAAAAAAGTCTTGACAATAATGAAAGAGCAATTGCCGTTTTCCTAGATCTCGCGAAGGCTTTCGATACTGTACCTCATAAACAACTTACTGACACACTTGAGCAGTATGGTGTCAGGGGTGTGGTATTGGAAATCTTCAAGAATTATTTGAGTAACAGAAAACAAATAACTAAAGTTAGAAATGTAAATAGTGACCCCCTTGAAACTAAGATAGGTATCCCGCAGGGAACAGTGCTTGGTCCACTTCTTTTTATTACTTATATCAACTCACTACTAAACCTAAACATAAATGGTATCTCTATCTCCTATGCAGATGACACAGTTCTACTTTTTAAAGATACAAACTGGGAAAATGTTAAAAGTACAGCGACTCACGGAGTGCGCCTTGTAAAATATTGGACAAAAATAAATTAACTTTAAATTCTGATAAACCATTCTATATTGCGTTCTCACTGAATGATTCAAAGAGACCACATTTTAATTCTATCAAAATAAATGATTTAATAATAAAAGAAACTAATTCCATAAAATATCTTGGTATCACTATTGATAAAAAATCTAAAATGGACTATTCATATTCAAGACTTAACCAACAAAATAAGACGCCTAATTTATAAATTCTATATAATACGCAAAATCTTACCAAAAAAATTACTTTTGCAAATCTACAAGTCCTTAGTAGAATCACTTCTAAACTATGGTAGCATAGTGTGGGGGGAGGGGGGCTCTATGACAATGTATTAACTCAACTAAATGTAGTACAAAACTACATTCTACGAATAATATTATTCAAAAATAGACTTTATTCTACAAATTGTATCTATATTGAATCAATTTTGAATGTCCGAAGCCTATACTACCTTAGTAACTGCATCTTCTGCTTTAAATCTAAGAAAACACATTTTGTGAACCATTGCTACCAAACTAGGCAGCACACAGACAAACATATAGCTGTACCATTTAGAAGATATGATGGGAACCAAAGGTTTGTTACAACCCTAGCACCAAAGATTTATAACATCCTACCTAATGAAATTAAAGAGATAACCAAATATAAACACTTTGTTAACAAATGCAAATACTTTATTTATCTAAAAAGGGATAACATACATAAGATGTTGTGATAAAAAAAAATTAATAATTAATTTAACATAATTTAAATATACTACATATTTTCTGTCATGATTACCATTTACATCATTAGTATTATTACCATATTATTATTACTATTTGCTGTTATAATTACTATTTATATTATATTATTACCATTTTCTTTTTTAACTCCTAAGTTTTCTTCATTACATGACAATAATAACTTTTAAATTTCTACCTTCTACAATTTATAAAAGACTTGGTATTATTGCACAAACAGGTGTTAACTCACCTAGGTGCATTACTTGTAAAATTGTACTATGAACATATTATGACCACCTATAAATGTATAACATATTTACTTTTTTGAATAAACTTTGAATAAAGATCCTCATCAAAGATATGATGTAACGGGTGGGAATAGGAAATGATTTATATAACATGAAGTGTTTACATAACTTTGGAGTCTAAAAATTTTGAATGTGTAGTAAACCTTCAGATCAGAAAATCCTATAACCCCCATACATGAATTTATCATACAAATTTGGATTAAAAGCTATATTTGAATAGTGTAGTGTAATTTTTTTCATGAACAAATTACCTCCATGATGGTCATAGCAGAGTCTTACATAAAGTTTTATTTCCTGTATTTGACCTATCTTGGGTTAGTTATTGAATTCAAAGGGTTCAAGGCCAGAAATGTGTATACATTGGTGGTGATAAGAGAGTATTATGTGACCCAATGACCTTACTCGATTTATCAAAACAAAGTGCCAAGGACAGTGTTTTTTCAGTAAAATAAATGCATGTCTGTCAAAGTTATTTGCATAAAAAGGAATTTTTCCATCTCCTATAGATAAGGTTTTGAATGGAGTTATACATCTATTATGTCTACCTTACTGAAAGTATGGAATATATAATACTCTTGACAGTAATTTATAACTTCTGAAGGATTTTCGATAAAATTAGAGAGGTATAATCAGAGAATGGAGAGTGTTGATAATACAATGAAGTAGTATTCGAATCTTGTAGAGGCGTAGGTGCACTTGCACGTTTAGGTTAACAAGTTGAAGGACACAGGGAAATCCGAAATCGTTCTCATTGTGACACAGACAGATTTGTATCTTTGTCTTGACATTCATAACACAAAAAATAAAATATCCTAACTAAGTATCTTTGGAGAAACATTGCACTACAATAAAATATTCTCATAAGTATCTTCAAAAAAAAAATCGTAACGCCAAAAAATAAAATAGTATTTTAATCTTTGGAAAAAAAGAAACTCAAAAAATTGTACATAGCACTGTACATCGCCTGACACAGCAAATACAATTAAATGAGTTTCTTATAGCATAAACGACGCCGTGCGGCGTTGTGATGAAATTGGGAGGGTCAAATTCTGGCTGGGTGGAGATTTAAACCGATATTTTATGCAAGAAAACAACACTACACGGACCTATTGCACACAATCCGTGACAGTAATCACGTGTCTCCTATATTAACTATGCAAAATTGAACGGAATATTGAAAAATTTCAGTTTCTGAGAATAAAATGGTTTTTATTAAGAAACACCGGGAAATATCCTTATTTCAATTTTAAAAACCATGGAAAGTTTTTCGAAACTTTAGGAAACCTTACTCCAGCAGAGTAATATTACAATAAATATAGGCAGTCATTGTGCCTACTTCAGGCTGGATATGTTTAGAAGATATGTCTAGTTGTTTTTGAGATCTTTGTGAAAAACTCTTGAAATACCTTTTTTTCGCTGATATCATCATTGTCTACAAAAAGGGGAACAATAGGTATATCCATTGTGTGACAAGGGATGAAACAAGACGATTTCAGACAAGGGTGAGGATTGCCTGCCTGAGCGAGGGCTGGCATCACCCAAAGTCTGAAATCGTGTTTCATATTACCTGAAATGCAACTTAATAAGAAGTCGTCCGACCATGATGTAGCTCCTTCTGCTTCTTTCCATTTCCAAATTTCTCATAACAAATTAAATACCTTTCTTTTGACTTCGTAGGTAACAAATCGAGAGAAGCAGCTTGCGCTTTATCAATAAGATGTTGTGGTGTGATTGTATTTTTTTGCTCAAAACTCATTGTATTTTTATTCTATTTTAGTCTTGTAAATATGACATCTGTCAGATTACTTAATGGTTAGAATAACAATTGTGTAGTGATTCACAATAAACAAAAGCTATTCTGACAGGGTTGAAATGATTCCAACTTCATTCAGCGGGCAGAAACTCGATGGTTTCTTCCCGAGGGAAGAAACTGGTTTTTATCTGTTACTAATAATACGATCGAGTCGTGCTAGAGCTCATTTTTTTGGATTTTGATACTCAATTCGTCCATTATATGAATGATTATCAAGCACAATCCGATCTTCACAGACACGACACAAGAAACAAATCTATGCTATTGCAACCACAAACTAGATTACGCAGACACACAAACAAAGATATTGAATGGTTCAATTCATTACCAACCAATTTTCGTGATCTGCCATTTTCCAAATTTTCAATAAAATTGAAAAAAATCTTGGCTGAAAATTGTATATACTCATTTGATGAATATTTCAAGCTAAAGATAAAATTTTAACTTATGTATATAATATTTTATTTTTTGATCTACAAATATTTTTATTCCTATTTGGACTATTGTCTCAATTTTACTGTGACGTGTTTCAACATATTGTGAATATTTCTGAACTAAATAAAACTATACTATACTATTGAGAGCATTGAGATTGCTTCAATAGTTTTCATGTTGGAAGCGAAAAACAATTAACTACGGATCGACTTTCGTATGATGGCACAGTCGGTTTCCTGGTTCTATTTGTGTCACGAAAAAATCTCTAATAATTGGGCTACAGTTGAATGTAATCAATGGTTTCCAACGCTGTGAAAGCGTTCAAAATACACATTTTAAACCAACTATTTATTTGAATTTTGCACAAAGCGAATTATAATAATTTTTTATGTGGATTTTTTTTTATGGTATGATTTGTGCCGAAATATTTTATCATATCCAGTTTTGTTATTATATTACCCTCAATAATCGCATGTCACTCAATACATTACCACTGACATATATTGTGTCAATCAACCCTGTAACTGTTATTAGTTACAATATGTGGGCAATATTTCAGTAAACTGACATCCTGACATTTGTGCAAAAATGAATTGAGAATAAGGCTGATTGTGTGCTTTTTAAATTCAAAATTATTTATCGAAGTAAGTCCTATTATTAATTAGTATGGAATGGAATGTTTGTTCTTCAAATAATACCACTATATTTGAACATGTGCAGTATGCTTATATATCTCCTTCATATATTTGAATGTATCTGGATATTTCTAGTTTTGTGTTGTAATTTTTAAGTATCCCTTATTAGATTTGATAAGGAAGTACTAAGTTATGTTGAAGATTGAAGTTAATATCAAAATGTCTTTTTTATGATGCTTAAACTGGATACATCCAGGAGGAGTCAGAAATTTTGGTATGCCAGTTTTTTCTACCTGATGGTGCATTCTCCAATTTTTATTTGGAATAAGTGTCTGATACCGGTTTATTCACATTTACTAAGAAAAGTTCTTGTCAGTAATGTCCTCAAGATATATATTAATAATGGATTCACGTTCCACATTTTCTATATTCCAGTTATGTTGTAATGTATAAACATGGAAAATAGAATTTTTGTGAAGCCTTATTTCATTTTGTAAAAATTATGAAAAATAAAATAACTAATAAAAAACCTTTTTAAAGACAAGCTTTTTTTTAAGCCGTGTACTAAAACATATAAAATAAGTTTAAGTCAACGCTGACAATGATTTAATTATTTTTTGTTGAATTATTTGTTTTTAAAAACCTTGTCGCGCGAAGTGTTCATGAAAGTACATACCAATTAATTTAATTGGATAACGATTGGTTGGTCGAAGTATCAATTTGAACATGGTTGTTTGACTTTTTTACGTGTTTTTGCCTCCTGAACACGAATCCAAAAAACGCGGTGGCATCATGCCGTTTCTGAGATATGTTGACTTTCTCCTTCTTCATCATTTTGAGGCACCGTTTTCGCGCACAAAAATCACTCACAATGCTTTTTTCTTTTGGCCAACTTAAATTACAAACATCAAATCACCCATTTTCGGTACAACTTTACACAAAATATAGCCGGTTTTATCGAAAAAAATACTCCTTCATCAACGGTTACAAATAACCTAATTTTTCACATTTGACACATGAAATTTAGTAAATGTGAAAAGTGTTCAGGAGGCAAGCTTTTTAAAACCAAATAATTCAACAAAAAATCATTAAATCATTGTCAGCGATGACTTAGACTTATTTTATACGTTTTAGTACACGTCTTAAATAAAAATTTGTCTTTAAAGAGGTTTTTTATTAGTTTTTATTTTTTGCTTTTTAGTTAGTTTGACTTAATCTGTTCATTTCTAATAGAGCATCGTTATTACAAGGTATCTTCCCTGTAAGTTTTGAGCTGAAAGAAATCATGATCTCGGACCCCAAAAACTCCCACACACTAATTTTGAATAGAATCTGACCATAATCACAAAACTCGTCCGCCATCTTGAATTTATAGATTTTGACAAAAAAATCATAATCTCCGACCCCGAAAACCCCTACATACCAATTTTGCTGCCATTTTTTTTCTCTAACAAAAGTTCCATAATGCATTGTCACCGGAATTATGAACACCTGCCAAATTTGAAATTAATCGGACATTCAGAAGTTGGTCAAAACTAACCAAATATTTGACCAAAACTAACGAACTAAATAACTAAGGGTGGATTTTGTCACCTTTTTTTTACAATAATAATAACAATAGCAATAACGTTAAGAGTTGAAACTGTTGGATCGAATGGTTTCATTTGGTCAACTATTTTAATTTTAGCAATTATGATATCTTCAACAGTGGGTTTATACAGCGAATAAGATAACATAAGGAATAAGATAAGAAAGTTGAACACAGGTAATTCAATGGGAACGTTTATACAAGTATTGGAATAAAATAAGAAATAAGGAATAAAATAAGAGTGGACTTATTTTTCACTCTTATCTTATTTTAGTTTGAAAATGGAAGTGCGCATGTGCAGACAAAATTGTTTCATGCTAACATTCCTAACCTTTATCATTTTCTGACAGTCACAGTTCACAGTTTGTTTACCGTCATCCATTATCTATTCAACACAACAAAATATAAATAACAACAAAAAATGGGTGGTAATAAAAAAGGGTAAAATTTTAAAATGATAATAATTTGTTTTGGGAGCCCAGAAAACAAATTGAATTGACAGAAGACATGAATATCATTGTCAAAAAAGCCGTTATTTCATTGGTTAATTCTTATTTAATTTCATCATTCTGTATGAACAGGTCTATTTTGTCTTATTCCTTATGCTATTCCTTATCTTATTCGCTGTATAAACCCACTGTAAGAACGGGACCTTGAATATTCCAACTTTCAGAATCTTACGGCTATCACTAAAATATTGTCTACAATGCGCATTTCATGACAAGTCTCAGATACGAATACATGTTTTATAGTTCCATGCCAATTTTTTTATCACAATTAAACTGCTGAGACATACTTGCAATGACGTCGATGCTTTCCCTTTCGTTGATATCCATGATCGCAATATAAACAAAACACATTTCAAATTAAAAATAGCCAAATAAGTTATATTTACTAGAATACAGAACTGAGCGAACTGTCACTTGTCATACGTGTTCTGTCATTCTTAAAGTTATTGCTAAATCTAAATTCGTTGTATAAAATAGGTTCAGTACATATTGGGCGAGGACACGAAATTTTCAAAAGATTTTTAATGGATTCTACAGCTTTTGAAAAGTCTGTTGGTAATTTTATCTTTTTTTATTTTCTAAAACTTGAATAAAAACATTCGGCAAAATTCAAATGACTTCTTTCTAGCGCCATTGCAAAATGTTCTGACACCCGATCAACCTATCCCACACCTGACAGCTTCAATCAATTTTGCCACATTGCCATTGCTTCCATAACAAGAATAAATTATTGGCTTTATCTTTAACAGAAATCGTTTTGATGGACCACATTGATTCATAATATCAAAAATAACAAGGTTTATGTGAACTGTAAAATTCGGCAATATCAGGGTTACTATATATATATATATATATATATATATATATATATATATATATATATATATATACGACACAGTTTATAGCTAAAGAAGCAGTTAGCTCACTTGGCGTCGGCACCTTGATCTTTATGTTCCCGTTTGTACACTGCCCAACTCTGATTTTTATCCCTCGCGCATACCGCGTGTTACTGTGTTACTAATACTGACATTTTTCGTATACTTCGAAGAGCGATAATCGCGTACAGACTTCTGCGCATCCTGAATTCTTTCCCTGGAGGGGATGTTACCTTGGAACATGCATTTGGGCCAAGTGAGCTAACTGCTTCTTTAGCTATAAACTGTGGCTACGGCATAAAACAGCTTTAGGAGAGTTCGGGTGACCAGACGTAAGGTGAGGAAAGTGTGCCACTGCTGCCAAGATATACTAATTATTTATGTTTTTATTGTATTCATCCTTGTTCATCTTGAATGTTCATCCTTGTTACTCTTCGAAATTTGAAAATAAGTTCTATAAAGTTGGCGATTCTGGCACACATCAGACGTCATCGAAATGGAGGTTTCGCCGTAACCCTGTCAGTATTATATATATAATAACCCTGGGCAATATATTGTTTTATGACAGATCGAATGTTTTTACACCCTTTAAATCCGCCATCGTCGCTTGACATAGCGAATAGTGTTCTAGCTCTGACATTTAGA
The DNA here is from genome assembly GCA_018342105.1 of Gonioctena quinquepunctata. Taxonomy (NCBI): domain Eukaryota; kingdom Metazoa; phylum Arthropoda; class Insecta; order Coleoptera; family Chrysomelidae; genus Gonioctena; species Gonioctena quinquepunctata. The sequence goes on along the minus strand of JAFIRS010001732.1, from coordinate 172,747 downwards.
GTTTAAGAAACTTGGCAACATTGCCGTTTAACGTCACAATCAACCCGATTACGCCTATTGGCTGCTCGGTCGTTTACGTCACAAAGAGCGCCAATATTAGTAGCTTCATAATTTGCTGATTTTAAAAAATGAATGGGAACTGCTTTAATTGAAATTTGACTCAAAAAATGTTTTCTGAGTACATTTATATATGCGTATTTTAAAGCATATTTAAAGCGATAATAATTTCTCGATTATTGCTATTCTTATTCCTATTGCTATTGCTAAAAAAAAGTAGACTAAATCCACCTTAACTAACAAGTGAAACTGAATAAAAGCTTGTAAAATAGAAGACATCGAGTAACATCACTATTTTTATCTTTTATAGTACCTATGAAAAAACTTATTGGAATTCAGAAAAATAATAAAATAAAACCCATTTTTTCAGTACAAGAAAAACACCTTTTTGAGATTAAAGTGCTCCGAGAACAAATTAGTTTTTTATTTTATTTCACCTCACTTATTTTTGTTTTCAAAGTATTATGCTATATAACACACTCAAAAAATTGTAGAAACTCAAGGCAAAGCAGTTAAAAATACTTTCACTGCAACCTGAACGACAAATGTATTTTTAGCAAAGCTGATACCCGGCAAATTTCATTCCCTACTAATGCAAAACACAATATAATTGGCAATAAGGTTTCATTACCTAATTTTCCTAAATCAATAGAGCACTTATCAGGAGACAGTCTATTCTCAATTCATGTTTACACCATTATCCATAAAAAACAGGTGCAATTCTGAAATAAATGTTATTGGTGGGGATAAAGCACATGATCTATGGTGGGAGACTATTATACAAGGGCAATTCAAGAGCACAGTTAGGATTAAGGAAAAGTTTACTAAATTTTGTGAGAAGGAGCTTTGTTATCGAAGCTCAAAAAATGGTTTGGTTCACAATCAAAGACGGAATTGAAGGAAATAATATTCTAGAAGTAATTCAAAAAATTGTTGTAATAAGTGCTCTTTGTGAATTCTGATTTGATTTTTTCTTCAGATGAGTGAAAAGGTTTTGCCGTTCCAACTCCAGGCTGCAGATGCTTCTACTCACCTGGATCATATTTGTGCGCTTGAGATTAACTCCAGGGCTTCCTATATCCGGCTCTCTGGAATCATTTGCACTATCGGTAAGTTATTTTGAATTTCCAATAACCTCAGGAACTGGTATATCAACATAGATAAGTAATAACACAAATAATTCAAATCACATTGCATAAATATAAAAACCTTATTTGATGAACTATTCGTTATAACCTGTAATCCTTAAAAAGCGTCAATTTCTCCTCATTCATCCATGTAACGATATATATTCACGAAAATACTGGATAATTAGTTGCAGAATAAACATATCTTTACAGATTCCATTACACATGTAATATGATATCCAGCATTTGGAGTCGCATATGTTTATTATTTGATTAAAAGGAATGTTTCATATTTTGAAGGGAAAACCTCTTTACCCATTCCCCAACTGAAACTTCTCAAATTTTAATTGAAACAGAGATTTTGTTGGTTTTTTATATACTAGCTGACCGGACATTGTCCTGTCCATATTTCTATATTCCCTAAAAAAAATTCCTGAAAACTCTCGACTGCGTAGAATTTCTTTTTTTCCTATTTTTTTCTCTGTGTTGTTCTTTTGACTCTGCCCGTTTCCCATTATCCCGTTTTCCCATCATCCCGTTTTCCCTTCATCCCGTTATCCACTTATCCCGTTTTCCAGTCATCCCATTTTCCTGTTATCCCGTTTTCCCCTTATCCCGTTATTCTGTTATCACGTTTTATTATATATATATATATATATATATATATATATATATATATATATATATATATATATATATATATATATACAGTGTGACCCATTTTTAATGGAAACACCCCCCTAAAATTTGAAGTTGTAAACAGATTTCAATAATTTTTTTTTGAAATGTCAAGTACTAAAAGGTCTACCTTGGGACAAAATGTGAAATGTTTATTCCAATTTTCAGGGCATACTACGATATTTTTTCTTAGTCAAAAATCGAGATTTTTTATTAGCGATTTTTTTATTGAAAAAATCACTACGCCACTGGATTCAGAGTGCCTCTAAACAGGTGTGACCAAAATTTCATGGAAAAATATTCATTAATAACAAAGTTATGACAACTCAAAAATTCGAAAACTCACACAGCTAACAGTCACAAAAAACACCCTATATCAACAGATATAGCCATGAGAATATTTTTTTATGATTTCAACAATAAAGTGCCGCCAGATGAAAAAAAAAACAAATAGCGTAATTTTTTTTAAAAACACTTAACAGATAAGGAAAAAATTTTAATTAACGTAACTATGAAAACTAATTATTGAAATGTTTTGATTTAGTGCAACAATTAATTTAAACTCATATTCTAGTAGCCTCTACTAATCCACCACGTATTTCGATACATTTGTCGTAGCGCTTACAAATGTTTCTGATTACGTTCCTTAGTTCTTGTGGGTTAATATCTGCACATACCTGTCGAATTCTTGCACAAAGTTCATTTCTATCTCTTGAGCGGTTTTTGTAAACCTTTTGTGTGAGAAGTCCCCAGAGAAAAAAGTCCAAAACTGTGAGGTCTGGAGATCTGGGTGGCCACTCTATAAACGGACTACCACGGCCTATCCATCGGTTTGGAAAATGTTCGTTAAGCCATTGCCTCACAGCTCTGGCATAATGAACTGAACACCCATCTAACTGGACAATTAAATTTGATCGTTCATTGATTGGCAGCTCGTGAATAGCATCCCAAAACTCTGTGTTTAAAATTCTAGAAACCTCTGCGCATTAATGTTTTCCTCAAAAAAGAAAGGACCAATAATTCGTTTGTTCAATATCCCACACCACGTTGATTTTTTGGGAATACTGGCTTTTACAGTTTATTACCCAGTTAGGATTATTCGCTGCTCAATAGCGACAATTCTGTGATGACACTACTCCATTTGTAGTGAAAGTGGCTTCGTCGGTATATAAAATATTTTGTAGGAAATTTATATTGTTTAAATATTCCCCTTGTGCCCATAAACAATATTCCAGACGTCTTGCTTCGTCGCCTTCTTGCAGTGTATGTAAAAATTTTGGCTTGAAAGGGTTAATATTCTTCGCCTTGAGACATCTCCGAATAGTTTCTCGTGGAATATTCAAATCTAAGGTGGCATTCCTTATACTGGCATTAGGATTATTTCCGAAATAATCTAAAATGATTTGATCATTCCTGTCATTCCTGTTTCGTCTTTGTACAGGATTACTTTTCAACATCATTTTTGATACTTCACCAGTTTCATTGGATATTTTATTTATTTTATTTACCGTACCGCAGCTAATACGAGGACGATCTGGATGTCTCTCATTAAATACTCTACAAACCTCTCTAGCACTTCTAACGTCATCTCCCGAAAGGCGTAAATTTAAATTTTTTCTCTTACGCTCAATCTTGCAGTCATGACACAAAATAATTCGAAGAATTGTAAGGTGAATATTGTTGACAATAGTACATTTAAATCTTTCACAAGTGTCAAACTGTAATATCATTTCCATGGCAATTAAGATTTAAATTGAAAAATCAATTAGGTCTTAGTTTTAGTTAATTTGCGTGAAAACTTGAATGTAATTCCGTTATTTTCATTAAAAAAAATTACGCTATTTGTTTTTTTTTTTCATCTGGCGGCACTTTATTGTTGAAATCATAAAAAAAATATTCTCATGGCTATATCTGTTGATATAGGCTGTTTTTTGTGACTGTTAGCTGTGTGAGTTTTCGAATTTTTGAGTTGTCATAACTTTGTTAATAATGAATATTTTTTCATGAAATTTTGGTCACATCTGTTTAGAGGCACTCTGAATCCAGTGGCAATAAAAAAATCGCTAATAAAAAATCTCGATTTTCGACTAAGAAAAAATATCGTAGTATGCCCTGAAAATTGGAATAAACATTTCAAATTTTGTCCCAAGATAGACCTTTTAGTACTCGACATTTCAAAAAAAAATTATTGAAATCTGTTTACAACTTCAAGTTTTAGGGGGGTGTTTCCATTGAAAATGGGTCACACTGTATATATTCCTGAAAACTTTTCCACGACCAAAAATTTACGCATATCCATCGCACGAATCGTGTTATGGTCTTAAAAAATCCCATAGAAAAAAGCACTTTCAATTTTTTCCGAATCCAATAACTTTTTAAAAACGCTTTTCCCCTAAAAATCATTGACTATTAAAAAAAAATTTTTTTTTTATATATTTCTGAAAATTTTTCCAGAACAAAGAAAATTCCAATAACTTTTCTAAAAATCCTTTCTTTCTCTAAAAACGAACATAAAAAAAACAATCGAAAATAAAAATAAAATGTTACCCTGACCGGGATTTGTTCCTGTGTCCTTCTGCTTGTAACCGCTGAGCTATTTCCTCTTTTACAATAAATGACTCGATAGTCTTTTTCTTCGCCAAATTTCTTATATACCAGAAATGTCCAATTTCGGGGCAACTTTCCTAAATTTTATTCCGAATCAACCATACCATGTTACGAACATTAAAAAAAAATTAGCCAAATCGGTCCAGCCGTTTTCAGGTTTCGCGCTTACAAAGAATCGAGATTCATTTTTATTATATAGATGATGTTTCTGAAGATAGGAATTCGTTTGATGAAATGGAATCAATTCAACTTCTAATTCTAAACCCACGAAAAAAGCTCCGATTTTGATGATTTTTTTCATATGTTTGTTATATTAAATGTTTCAAAATCACAAGTATGGGGCACAATTATTTATACAGGGTGTCGCACTTCTCACAACAACAATCCGCATCTTCTGTAAATGTTGACCAAGAATTATGAAATTCAGATTGATAAATGTACCAAAAATGCACTCATTGACTGGTAGGCCAGTAGAGATAGACATGATTTTCCCAAAATTTAATAATAATTACAAAAGTTTCAAAACTTCAGTAGAGTGATGAGGACTTTCATATGATATGTATGATTTTGCAACCCTTTTTTCTGAACGGAAGATGTTGAAAATCAGGATTCAATGAATTTTCACATTGATAGCGCGGAAAAATTTGCAAAAGTTCTGCAAACTTTCGAAGTTTTCAAAAATAGCAATTTACATCCTCTGATAAATTTGCAACCATTCATACAAAATGGAATTGTCTGTTTTATCGCCAATTTTTCGATGAAAATTCCAAAAGTTCTGCAAACTCGAAAAAATAACTGAAATAATGTTCTTGACAAGAGTTTTAATTTGCAACCTCTGGCGTCAAATGGAAAATATATATTTTCATTAAATTGTTTTTTTTTATTGAAATAAGTATCGGAATTATTACAAAAGTTCCAAATAATTGTTACAAGTGGAGATGTCCTGACGTAGAATGTTTTCATTAATTTGCTACCTCGTCTGCAATACGGAAATGAGGGTAAAATCAAATGAAAAATATTTTCGTACTTGTACTTTACCCAAAAAAAAGCAAAAGTTTTGCGAATCGGGCAGACAACTCATTTTACCAACTGGTGGCAATATAATAATATGCAAACTATGTTACAATGCGGAACATCATTTAAAAAATATTTATTTTTGCAATACCTACTTGTGTTATCTGAATAATAAAGATTTTTATATACCTAATAAATAACATTCATTATGTTACCAAGTTAACTATCGACCAAGAAGATCGTCAACGGTAGGTGAATTCATTAAATGATGAAAGCTAACGTTTTCGATATGAATTCAAAACATCATATTACAATTAGGAATTTGCATAAAAAAATACTCTTGAGTACGTTTGATGGAGGATTGAGAATCTCTCGACACGTTTTCATAATTTTCTTGATTTATTAAAAAATGTAGGAAATATTGAGATTTTAAAAACACTTGTACATTGGTACGATTAATCTACAATTGTGTTACGTCACAGTGTTCTGTTTACAGAGTAATGAATGCACAGCAATTTAGTAACATGATTTATTACCTGAATAACAAAAAGACTGACAATTGCATTTTTATGACAGACAACTATTTAACTAACCAAAAACATTGCACATTCATCTAATAGTCCTGGAGCTACAACTGAAATAGAATTGCCTACCAACATGTTTTTCCCTCTTTATTTTAAAAATTTTTATAAATCAAGAAAACGATTCTTACGTGTCGATTACATTTCAGTCCTCCATTCGGATTCAATAGAATTTTTCATGCGAAACCACAATTGGAGTTAGAAAGTCGAGTGGAAAGGTAAATTATAATTTTATCCAATTCAAGAAATACATAGGTACCTGTAAAAATTTAATTTGAGATGTAATATCCATTTCATAAATTTTTATTTGTCAGCAAGTTTCTGTTTGATGATGAAAATTATGTACTTGCGAGATATATAATCGTTAACGTTTTGATATCCTTCCTTCCATAGAGCATCGATTATTCATTTTGAAATCTCGTCAATTGCTATAAAGTCATGTTGTGACAAGTGAAAATTTTAAATGGAGTGATTGCATGTCATTTCTAGTGCGTTGAAAAATTAATGTCTTCCAATAGTCTTTTAGCAGAATTTAGCAAAATTAGTATTCTTTCGATTGTTGCATTCGAAAATATTAGATCGAATGTATTTCGCTGATTAGCCGAAAACAATGATTGTTTCCGAGACTCAGATCAATAAGGGTACTTATTGATCTGAGTTCCGAGATCAATAATTAGTTTAAATTTTTTTAGTGGTTAACTGCGTAACCGTTTTATTCTTTGGATGCAACTTCATCAACCAGTACAAAATATAACAGATATTCGCGATGGCTAATCAAGTATTTGACTGGACCACTGTAGATATGTCAGTCTAATATATATCTTAAACCTATTTGCACAATGCACAGTTGTAACAATGTAAAAAAAATATATTGGTGGATAAATAGGTTCCGTTTTTCGTATGAGGTTGCAAAGTTACATATACACTAAGAACAATATTCTCTTTATTTGCAGCCACAATAAAAAACTTTTGTAATTATTTCAATGCTTGTGTGTATTGAAAATGGGAGCGTCGATAAAAAAGTTTGATAAATAAATTATGCGTTTTTCAGAAATGGTTGCAATTGTACGTGGATATTTTAAACTTTTTTTCCGTTCACTTATCCAATTTTAATTTTTTTAAACAAATTAAAATGAAAAACTTGAAAAAATTACAAAAAACAAGGTTCCGTAACTTTTACAAAATTGCAAACTTATTGCATGTTGTAAAACACCATTACTATAGGTATGCCTAGTTTGCTGAACTTTTGCAATTTTCAGTGCAATAATAAAGCACGAAAACGTGCAATTAAAACAATGTTCCGTTCATCGCAGACTTCTGCAAAATTTTATAGTTTGTTTTTATTGATGCTCTAACATACCATTGAAGTTCGAAAACTTTTGGAATTAATGTTAATTGATTGTCTATATCTACTGGCCTATAGGTAGAGGTCATCTTGGGTGATGTACAGTGCCTGCCAGAAATAATGAAGAACCTACTGAAACTTCCGAAAAACAATATTAGGAGGCAAGATGGGTTGGAAATCTCTTTTGAATCTTAATCAGAACAATAAATTTACCATCTGAACACTTTTTTATGAAAAAATGTCATTTTTGAAAAGTTTTCGGGGAAACATTTCGGGGTTCTCTATTGTTTTGAGAATTTAGAATTTTTTTCCAATCATAACGGATTTTTTTTTTCAGAAAAAAATTATATCAAGTAAATTTGTTGTTCTGATTACGAATCCAAAGAGATTTCCAGCCTATCTGGCTTTTCGGAAATGTCCGCTTCTGGCATACATTATACATCTCTCAAGATAAATCCCACCTACTCATTTAGAGCATTTTTAGTACATTTATCGATCCTGCGAATTTCATAATTTTACGTCAACATTATGGAAGTAAGTGAGACACCCTGTATAAATACTCAAGTGCCCCAGCTAAATTGTTTCTAATTTTGAATAAATTCTACCTAACCTTTTCACCGCGGGAACCGGATATCTACGTAAAATAATTTCGTGTACGTACAACGGGAACCGGATAAATACGCGGGACCTTTTTGTGTGTTAACTGTAGTTGTGTTGCCTATAGATGGTAGTTTCTTTCTAACCGAGATGTTTACAAAATGTTTCAAAACTGAAAGCCATATGAATCAGCATTTTGTTTATCAGGCACGAACTCCAAGGCATTGTTTCCCGAATTCATGTATTCTTTTATTAGATCGGCTTGCTGCAACGGTAAAGTTTCGATGTGACCTGAGCCCGCAAGTAGTTTGTTTTTTTCGGGGTAATAAGTCAGTGTATCTTAAATTTATTATTTTTGTTATTCCATATTTTTATATAATAAAAATAACCTAACAGCGAACAACATGGCTCGCGAAAATACATATTTAAACGAACAGAATCTTTAAGAACTTTTGATGAAAAGTGACAGTGATGATGAATTTGAGCTAAGGGAATCTAATAAATTTGTATATATTCTTGAGTGTATATTTCCTTGGGGAAGAGTTAATTCCAAGTATTTTATTGTAGTGAATTTGACTTATTTTTATCGCACTTATATTTGTAATAGAATTTTGTTATATATTCTTGAGTGTATAGGTATTTCACATGGAAATTGAGAAAATTCTAAGAAATGTTTATTGATTGTAACCTCCAATTATTGACAAGACAAAATGTTCGTGGAATTTACTGTTTCCAGTCAAGATAATAGTCGCCCCTAGATAATTGTAAGTACGGCTCTGGATAAATATATCGTTTCACTGCGGGAACCTTATAAATAAGCGATATTATTCCTTCACCTAACTGTGGGAACCATGTTGATCAGCCCTAGTTCCCAACAGCCGTATTGGAGACGAAGTTTCATTAAAAGCTATCCGCAGTGAAAAGGTTAAGAGAAGTTTCTCTTCAACTGTGGTATGGACACAATTTAAAAATTTTCAGTTGAAATTTGATATGTGGTGATTATCAACAAGCAGATGAAAAAAGTAGAAGCAAAACATCCTGATATAAGGGAAAAAATTAACGAAAAGATAGTTAGCCTCACAATTTGTGGTGTTTAACCACTTTAATTCTGAATTATTTCTGAGAATCGTGATCCGGTTTTATGTAACCTTGTCAGGTGAAGTGTCAGAGAGAACAAACATAAAAGGTATCTTAGTTGGAAAATTTAACAAAAACCAAAAATTCTAATTGATGATTTCTTTTCTTATAAAAATGAGTAGTAGTAAAACGTTTGTTTTGTTGTTGCAATGTATTTTTTACCAACTCAGTGAAATAATTTTATTAACACTAGTCACTATTAGATCTATAATGGAACCATAAGTAAAGAAATATGGGTTTCATTGCATTTTATGTTGTACTTGACAAAAGCAATAGGGTAACTTTGTCAGTTTTTACATTGAAAGTTACATTATGTGAAAACTATTGAATTTGAAACTTACAACAAAGCATGGAAAACGATATTAAGGAAAACTGTTCTTTAAATTGGTTTTAAGATCCATAAATTCAAAATTGATCATGAACCACCCAGACAGCACTAGATATTTATAGAATAATCATAGGATGTAAGGCTTTATCCTATAGAATATTCACAGAAAGTTCAAAATATAAAGTATTTTTTCTCAAATATCTAGGATATTCTAGGTACAATCTGTGATTATTAATTTATAAACTGCAAATCTGAAAAAAATAGGCATATATTGTTTAATCTATCTATATAATAAAATTATTTAGATAAAATATTTTTTTTAATATTCCACGTTTATAAAACGGACTAAAAACTATAAAATAATTTCTTCTAGCCCCATACAGATTTATAACCCCATACAGATTGTCCTGAAAATTTGTGATTTTGAGTTTTCAATAGCTAAGAAAATAGTAAGAGTTAAAACGAAAAATGTGGGGCGGCTCAGTTGACGGTCGGTTTTTGCTTCCGCTCAAAGAAAATATATCGTGCGTGTGTTCTCAGTGTGGACCGGTTTTTAGTCTGCAATAGTCTGTCTGGCGAATAGCAGTGAAGATATTTTTAAATAACGGTTTCAAAAAGGACCAAATGGAGTGGACAAACAAAGACTGCTTGCAATTAATTGATTTGTGCGAACAACATCCCGTTTTGTGGGATGCAAAGATTCCTTTCACTTTTTAATTGCTTCGGTACTCTAAATACATACTGTAAGCTAGTGTATGAGTCTCCAGTTGCTATAAAGTGAGGTGTTATTGCTAGACGTTCTTGAACCGTAACAGCATGCCTGAGTTGGGTGTCTTTTTTTACAATTTTTGGTCCAATGCTATTAATTAAATATTCGAAATCCTCTGACGACATTCTAGCCTAGTTTTGAAACTGTTCAGAATGGAACTGACGGAAAAGTTTAGAGTCCACCAAACATCTTCAAGTTCTTTATATTTCTTGGATCCTCGTGGGACCTTGTAGTTGGAAGGCCAGTGCGTACCCACTACACCACTACGCTAACGTGACTTACGATTGCGCTTGAAATTACTTGTAGACATTTATTCATAGATCGTTTAGGTTGTGCGATCCTAACCTCATTTTTTGTGAAACATAAGAAAAACAAACAGACAGACAAGAAAACTAGATAACATTGCTATGTCATCCAGTTCTGAGCCATTTCCGAGCCATTTCCGAAGTTTCAAGTCTCTCGCTCATCAGGAAGTTAGTTTAAAATCGATTGCAAAATTTGTAGCGGATAGACACGAAAGTGACCTAATATAAATGTGGTAAAAATGAATCTTGATTCTTTGTATTTGCAAAACGTTAGAAGGGCTGGACTGATTTGGCTTTTTTTTTAAATGTTCGTAATAGCCCGAGGATGATTGATACGGAAAAAGAATTAGGAAAATTGCCCGGAATTTGGAAAATTCAGGTATATACGAAATTTGGCAAAGAAAAAGACTATCGAGTTATTTATTACCAAACAAGGAAATAGCTCAGCGGTTATGCTGTCGCCTACCAAGCAGAAGATCACAGGAACGAATCTCGGTCAGAGTAAATTTTTTTTTTCATTTCATAAATGAACGCCTGGACCGATTTGGATAATTGTTTTTTGTTTTTTTTATTAATACTCTGAATAAGGTTTATTAATACTCTGAGAAAGGATTTTTAGAAAAGTTATTGGATTCGGAAAAAATTGAAAGTGCTTTTTTCTATGGGATTTTTGAAGACCATAACACAATTTGGGCGATGGATATGCGTAATTCTTTGGAAAAGTTTTCAGGATTATATAATTATATATATATATATATATAAAATATAAGGGGATAAGCATAACCTAGATGGAACAACACAAATTCTACGCAGACTAGAGTTTTCAGGATTTTTTTTGAAATTATAGAAATTTTGACAGGAAGTCTGTCAGGTCAGCTAGTTTTTTAATATTTATGGATTGAGTATTATGTATAATTTTCATAGAAATCTGAAACGAATGGCTGTATGACAAAACTTCAAATGCCATATATTTATTACAGTTATAATATATTAATGGCGATGAATTTTTTTCTTCAGCCCTGCAAAAAAAAAGAAAAATTGTTCATTAGATAATTTTTAAACAAAAAGATACTCAAACAGAAGAAAAAAAATAATTCAAATTCATTTTTCAACTATCACAACAATTAAAAAAAGCTTGGAATCTATTACATTTTCACCAAAGCAGACTTGAATAAAGAATTTGAATGTATTAATGCTACCCTTGGGAAATTATCAAAAAGTTCTTTGGGTTATATACCGTAAAAGAATTTGTACACTTTCTTTGTCACTCTTAAGTACAATTCAATAATTGCTACCAGGCTTTGTTTTATTTATGAATATGCCAATTTACAAAGTACATTGAGGTGTGTGAGAAACTTGTAAAATATATTTAAATATAATCCAGCCCACTAACTTACAACAAATCTATGTGTGTCATCTGCTTTCTAATAGATAGGTAGATGAATCAAATAAATCTATTGCTTCAATATTTTTGTTTGCTAATTTAATGAGGATGAGAAACCATGAACAATTTTGAAAATCGCATTCACCTGGGATTTACATTTGGATTTCTATCTATTTACATTGGGATTTCTGTCAAATTTGGGCAGCCCTATTTGTAACCTTATGCAAAAATTAATATCAACGGATAAAATGGACACCATATTATAATACAATTATATGGCATAACCACTGAAACCAAAAAGCAATTTAATATTTTAAGAGTGTAAACGGAAAATGTAGCTGAGGATCTTTGAATAAAACCTAGCAATTTTAGCGATTCTGAAGCAATGTCATCAATGTGTGCCTTAAATGTGACCTTGGTATTAAATAATACTCCAGGATCTTGGACACTATCAGTCACTGACAAATTAACATTAGTAAGACTATTCAATTGGATATAAAATCCATAAAAATGGGATTTGATAAAATTTATTCATGTTCGAATGAAGCATATTTATCAACGGGAATGATTACTCAAATCTGATTGCAATAGTTCAGCAGATTCACATTATTAATGATCCTAGACAGTTTTAGATCATCTACAAACATTAAATCCCAGCTGAATAAACCATTAATAAATAGCCAAAAGAATAAAAAGAGCTCTATATATAAACCCTGCAAAACTCCAGATGTTATAGAAATTTTTAATGTTACATTACCAGCATATTTTACAAATTGACTCTTTTTTTTTCAAATAGTCGATCCAGTTTAAAAAGTTACTGTTAATGCCCAATGCCGATAGTTTTGCAATCAGGTTATGATTGACTCTATGAAAATATTTAAAGAAGTCGGTATAGATGGAGTCAATCTGGTGCTTCCTCTTTAGATTCATTGAAAGGAAATATTGGTAATTTACCAAGTTTGTGCTAGTAGATCTCTCTGAAGTAAATCCGTGTCGGTATTTGTTGATAATAGCTGTAGTAGTAGAATCATTAGTTTGGTTATCAAATATTCCAGTAATTTTGGAATTTTATATTGCTTACTCACAGCCACAATTTTGTATGTTATTTCTAGCTCCATATTTATGGATTGTGGTAAAAAAACTTTTCTTCCAGAATTCCGGAAATACTCCTGAGGAGAAATATTGAATATTGTTTGTAGAGACTTTGCTAGGGTGAATACATAGAGTTTTATAAAATGTAAAGGAATTCCATCTGGACCAGTTGAAAGTTTTCCTGGAGCTGAATGAGTTCGTTAGTTTTTTTTGTTATTTCAACATAATAATTGCAAACTTACAACTTTTCTGTCAGTCTATATTCTGATATCCAAATAACAATCTCATTAATATAAGTTATGGAAAAATAGTTCGCAAAATATTTACAATGTAATTATTATTGCTGCATGTTACATCTTCCAAAAAGGTTCTGGAAGATTAGTTATCCATTTTTCTCTTGTCTTCCAAAAATAACGCAGATCAGTATTAATTTTTTTTTAAATTTTCACATCAATTCTTATGACATTGTTTCTGGAGATGTTTACATCTCTCTTCTAGGTTAGCAAATTGATGTTAGTTATTTTGATTTTTTATGAGCTATCTTTGCCCATAAAAACCCACCGTTAATCCGTCATTACAGAAGCATCATCTAGTATACATGTCAGTTTTACCACTAATTGAAAATGACAGATAACTTCTGCTTTTATTGCTTCACCTGCTTTACCTTACTCCAATGTGCTTCCACATTAGTAATGGTCATAATGATCCATAGTGTTATGGTAAAGTTTCTAATTTAAATAACTTATACTACATTAGTGACTAAGGACCACGCCCAAAGAACATATTTTTAAATAACCTCGAAACGAGAATGAACAATAACAATTGACTCAATGAGTTGTTTACCTACTTATGAAATATAATCATTTGATCACAACTCCGTCCTATAAACATAAACATTGCATACATATGAAGCTACACAATAAATATCCACAAATCAGCGATTTATTGTTGTTCTTGGCTGGAATAAGATATGGTGTTGCAAGATTAATGAAACTTCTCAAAATGGAAGAAACATAATATCATGAAACGAACTTGCCATCAGATATATTTGCATAGTCCCCATCATGTTATTTAATGGGGGGCTTGGAAGTTGACCTATGGATAACTTTAAATGAAAAAAAATATATCCTCAGCCCACTTTTTACACCTATTTATGACAACTACAAACGATAAAACATCTATTAAAAATTATTCTCATTATTTGAAACGACGCTATTTAAAAAACGAGAGCTTTGAAAGATATATATATATATATATATATATATATATATATATATATATATATATATATATATATACAGTGTCACACATAAAGTTCGCAACATATGGAAGTTTTTTTTATTAAGAGGTATAATAAAAACGGTTTTTTTTTTAGAAATTTCGAAAAATGCCAAAGGAAAAAGTTGCTCAGTTTCCAATTTTATACCTTTCCTCCAAATTTGGCCTTTATACTGTCACTTCGACTTTTTTCCATTTTTTTTAATTTTTCAAATCTTTCAGCTCTACCGATTCGAACGAAACATGATTCAAATTTCATAATTTTGATGAATACGAGACTTCAATATCATATCTTGCCCAGAAAATACTCACATTGGCCTGTTACCAGAAAAAAAAAATAAATGCACCTCCAGAAATTCGTCTTTGTTAACAAGTTTTTCATTTATTGTGAAACTGATTCGGATTTTCGAAGTATGGATTATATGTCAGTAATCGAATAACAATTTCTCTTCATTCTTATTACACTCGTATTTCTTTTTTTTAATAGATTTTTATCCAGTTTGATTATTTTTCTGACCAATAATTCAGTTACAAACAAACCCGAAATATCATACTTTTCTGTAAACTAAACAATGACCTACAGTTTCATAACTATTCAAAAGACTTTCGTTCTAGCGATTTGTACTAAACATGATATAAAATTTCGTGATTTTAAACAATACAAGACTAATGCAACATCTCGGGAAGAAAATAGTACAATTGATCGAATCAAAATAAAATGTTCCCTTAGTAGGCTTTTGAAACAAATTTTGAGTTTTGGTTAATGTCAAATAATTGCGTTTAATAAATCGAGTTGTTTTGTGTACAGATTTTCCTACATTTATAATTCACAAATAAATGTTATGTACAATGCTATATACACAAGACAAAGTGGAAATCGTTCTTTTATGTGGTGAGAATGTGCCATATCCAGATGTTGCTTGTATTTTCAATTACCGGCATCCAGTAAGAAATATTCACTTTAGTACCGTGGAAAGGATATTGAAAACATTTAAAGAAACTGGCTCTGTGGACAATCGACAAAGAAAGAGATTTCGATATTCGAGCAGGATTTTCATTTTGGTTCCAAGGTGAGAGAGAAAATGATATCACATTTCCCTACAGGATTTTATGGACAGACGAGGCAACTTTCACGTCGAACGGAACAGTTAGTTCCCAAAATTATCGCTGGTGGTCCAACAATAATCCAAATTTTGTAATAGAATGCCGTGACCAATATTCATTCAAGACAAATGTGTGGTGTGGTTTATTACATAACCAAATAATTGGACCATATTTTTTAAGAGAAAATTTGAACGCAGACATGTACAGAAATTTAATTATGAATCAGTTGTCTGAAGTTTTGGATAATCTGCCTCTGACGAAATTTGTGGTATCAGCTTGACGAGGCACCGATCCACCAAACGGTAGAAGTGAAACAGTGTCTCAGTCAGATGTTTAGGGGCAAAGTGTTAGGAAGATTATTGGCCACCAAGATCACCGGGCTTATCTCCAATGGACTTTTTTTATGGGGTTATCTGAAACAAAAAGTGAATAAGCTCAGACCATTTGCAAACAAAGAACATTTAGAGAATACCATTCGGGAGTGTTGTGCTAATTTAAATCCCCTATTTATTAAAAATGCCACAAAGTCTGTGAATGAAAGGACTATAATTTGTATAGAACGGGAAGGACGGCATACTGAATGAAGAATTCGGGTTCTTTATAAGATTATTGAGATAAATCAATTAATGTTACGATGTTTTGTTGTGAATTTGGTTATAGCTATTTTGGTTTTATGTTTTTTACACATCTAATGGGAAAAATAAAGAATATGAGATTTATGAAATTAATTGAAGAAACGTTGCAAAAAATTATTATTTGCTTGAAAATTACATCAAACAGTTTACATCCAACAGTCACACTGTTGGGTGTAAACTACATCAAAATATTTCGAACTCATCTGCAGCTAACGGTACACAAATCTGTTATAAAAAGAAATACGAGTGTAATAAGAATGAAGAGAAATTCGTTTATTCGATTACTGACATATTAACTTCCATACATTAAAAATCCGAATCAGTTTCACAATGAAATGAAAAAACTAGATGAACTTTGCAACAACAAAGACGAATTTCTGGAGGTGCAATTATTTTTTTTTCTGGTAACAGGCCAACGTGGGTATTTTCTAGGCATGTATGACATTGAAGTCTCGTATTCATCAAAATTATGATATTTGAATCATGTTTCGTTCGAATCGCTAGAGCGAAAGATTCAAAAAATTAAAAAAGTTGGAAAAAAGTCGAAGTGACAGTAGAGAGTCCAAATTTGGAGGAAAGGTATACAATTGGAAACTGATCAACTTTTTTCTTTGGCATTTTTCGAAATTTCTAAAAAAAACTGATTTTCTGAGGATTTTCGAAAAAAATGTCAAATTTGACAGGTTTAGAGTAGAACATGACAAAAGGAAAGAGGCTGTTTTTAACCCATTTTTCAAGCACAAACTAACTGCAAAGTCAAATTTTCATTATATCTATTAATAAAAAAAACTTCCATATGTTGCGTACTTTATGTGTGACACTGTATATATGGTCCGATTCCATTCATAATTGGTATATGGGGTTTTTGGGGTCGGAGATTATAAATGAAGTTATTTTTTGTGAATGTCTAACAGAAAACAACTACTTCCCCGGCTAAAGCCACGCTGGACATTGAACTACATCTGATAGATATTCTGAAAAGCTCAAAAGAAAAAATCTGTAATTGAAAATTTGCATTCAGATCAATTTACAGTATCAGAAAGTATTTATCTTGGGTATGGTGGTTTCATGAGAGCGTAAAGAATAGCTTGCTCTATGTTGAGAGAGCATTACAATTTCTCCTCGACTCGCTCGAGGAAGGGATATCGATGTCACGACACAGAGATAGGAGAGTCAGAGCGGTTAGCTCAGGACGTCAGTATCATACCAGCAGCGGTCGGGAGTATGTGTGCGCTGCAATGAAGAAGAACGATAATTTCACATCAGATAATTTGAACAAATTAAACTAAATCATTCAATTTAATCTGTCGAACGACAGGTAGATCAAAATATCTTTGGTGCCGTGGTGGCCGCGAAAACAAAAGAAAATTCTTAAACATAAACAAAAGCAAACGATATTTCTGTAAGAATAAAAACAAAAAACTCATTTCTAACAGAAAAACAATTATTTCTTGAATGGAAAGAAAAAAAATATTTACAATAAAAGACAAACCAAATTAAATATTTTGTGTATGGAATTATTTTATTAAATGTTCGAACAAACCACCGTTTTGGGCCAAACAATAGCCGAATCTATTGTACAATTCTGTTCTGGTAGCCGCAAGGGTAACTGGTGTTACCTGAGCACACAACCGAATAATTTTTGCCCTCAGTTCATCTAAATTGGTGGCACGTTCGAACTCATGCCGATATACCTCCGATTTTAGCATGCCCCAGAAATAAAAATCGAGAGGTGCTACGTCTGGTGATCGAGGTGGCCAGTTGATTGTACCTCGCGTACAAATAAACCGATTGGGAAATAATTGATTCAAAAATGTAACCACCGTGCCTGCATTGTGGGCAGGACAACCATCTTGTTGAAACCACACCTCGTTAAAGTCAATCGGAAGAGCGCGAACTGCAGGAATAATTTGATTTTGCAAAAGTTGCAAATATTTTGGTGCATTTAAATTCCCTTCAATAAAAAATGGGCCTATGACGTGAGTGCCTAGAAGTCCTGTCCACACATTTAATTTTCTTGGGTACGGTGTCCGCACAGCAATACTCAAATGTTTATTTTTACGAGACCAATAATGTACTACGGATGGGTTGTGTTTTCGATGAATTGAGAAGGACGATTCATCGATAAATAACACCTTTTTTAGAAAGTCATCATTTACACGAAATGCCCTATTGCATTTTTCGACCATCGTTTCACAAAACTCCATACGTCTGAAATGGTCTCCAGGCAAAACTTCTTGTTTGGTCTTGACTTTGAAACAATGATAACCGTTTCTCTTCAAAATATTCCTTACAGTTCTTTCATTCAAATTCACTTCGTCGGCGATCTGTCTACTCGAACAAGGTGTCGTTTCTGCCAATGCACATACTTGTGTTTCTCTTATTTCCCGTTCCTCGGGTATTTGTCTAGGATGCGGTGGTGGATTTGTGGGACAACATTTTTTGCAATGTGCTGCCACACACCCAAAATTCTGAAATTTATTGATAATTGAAAGGACAGTCGCTTCCGTAGGTACGAATCTATCTGCAAAAGCCACTATGAATAGATTTCTAGTATCTTGTACAGAATTACCCCCAAAGTACCACTTAACGATCTGTACTTTCTCTGCGGTTGTGTAAATAGGCGGCATGTTTCAAAAGGTAATAAATTGCCACGGTCTTTTGTTTTCGCAACCAAGGCTCGGCAAGAAATGAGTCGATTCGCTGTGTAGCATTGCCATGTGGTCAGTTAATGTGTCGGGTGGGGTAACAGGAGGGGCGCACAGCAGTGCGTCTCTCTTGTTTATGTGGTATTATCATATCATTGCGTTCCTTGTTTCTCGTGTAGATTTCGGTCCGTACCCCAGATAAATGTTTTCTGATACTGTATACTGAGGATATTCTAAAAAAAATCAGTAAAAGGACAAATGGAGGAAAAACAGGGTTAGGTTCACGCCCCTTTCCTCCGCATATATGGATTCAAATGATTTGTTATCAAAGTAAACTAAAAACACTTCACTACGATTTTCACAAAAAAATGGTTTAAAAAACCCAATGACAGGTGTTTCGCTATAATATAGCTTTTCAAGTGGAGATAAACTAAATTACAATTACTGGGGATTGATATAAATAATAGGAGCAGGTAGTTGGATATTAGGTAATTAAGTGATTATTGGACGAAATATTCAATTTCTGGTAAACATAATTGAAAGGGGCGAATTATTCAAATTATTCTGGTCATTTAATAAAAAATTGTGGATTCTTGTCTTTGTTAATCTCTAAGCTTTCTAGGAGGTTGAGTTTCAATGCTTTTCAGTCAGGAGATGGTTAGCGAATGTTGAATTAGATTTGCCCTTAATAAAACTGTTTCTAAGATATGCGTTGCTTGAAAGTTCTACCTGTTTGTCCTATGTAAAAACTTGGACAAATACCGAAAGTTAGTTTATATACTCCAGATTTGTCAGACTTTTCAATTCGATCTTTGTTGTTTTTAATAAATTATTTGTTCTGTAACAATATTAATATCTTTTTGACTTAAAGAAATAGAAATTTTCTCTGAAGGTTTGCCGAAATAAGTAAATTTGACTTTGTATTTGAATCGGTTGGATAAACTTCCTGATAACTTTTTTATAGAGTTTTTTTTATAGAATGCTGTCAACTAAACTTGGGTTATATCCGTTATTGACTGAAATTTGTTTAATTATATTTAATTCTTTATTGAAATTCTCTTCTGACAAGGAACTTTCACTAGTATGTGGATCATACTATTATATGCGGCTACTTTGTGTTGGTAGGGATGAGTGGAAGTACTGTTTACTGTAATATCTCTATATGAAGGTTTGTGGAAAATCGAAGAATCGTGTTTATCGAATCATTCATTTCAATTTCTTTTGTAAATTTGATTAAGCAATGAATGCCATTAATGAAGTCAAAAAATGTAGTTAATTGTCTATTAGTTCCTCAAAGCAACATAGCATGTCGTCTACATATCTATACCAGTATAAGAAGTTTTTTATCAACGGGTTGTTATAAATTTAACTTCCAAGATTATTCATGAAAATTTCCACTAGTAACGGACTTGAAGGGGATTACCCATTATTAACCATTTACTAGAAGAATAAAAATTATTATTAAATTTGAAATAATGTTTGTGTTAGACAAACTGTAAGTTAATCCAATATATCATTTTTGATGAACTGATTAACATGGTTTTTATCCAGTACATCGAAAGAAATGAGTTTTGAAAGGAAAAACGGTGATCGCAATTAATGAAGCTGATTACTTACTTCATAGTTCTTGAATTCGGGGTTTTTTGATATCTTGAAAGAAGATCCTACATGTTTTTACCAAAAAGAAGTTGAAGAAATACTAAATCAATTCAATATGTTCTTAACGACTATGAAAAAATAAGATGCACTATTATGAACCCTCAAATTCCAAAACTCTTTTCCTCATAAAACTTCATAAAGAAAATTACCCTATCCGGCCAGTAGTATCTTTTCATTTCTCATTTCTCAAATATTAATAGATCTCATTAAATTAAGAGTAATTGTAAATTTGATCCTGAATTTAGCTTGAAGAATTCATATGAATTAATTGATAAAATTAAGAACGTGTATCTTCCTAAAAATTACAAACTCATTTCTTTCGATGTTCAAAATATTTTTCTGAGCATACTACCAGATCAAACAATCATACTAGTAGGTAACCTACTGGATAGAAACCATGTTAATTCGATTATCAAAGATGAGATATTGGATTTACTTACAGTTTGTTTAACAGAAAATTATTTCGAATTTAATAATAATTTTTATTCTTCTAGCAAAGAGTTAATAATGGGTAATCCTTTAAGTACGTTACTAGCGGAAATTTTCATGGATAATCTCGAAAGTAAAATTCATAACAACCCGTTGATAAAAAACTTTTTATAATGGTACAGATATGTAGACGACATCTTATGTAGGATCCACAGACCAGTGAATGTTCCTCTATCAGAAGATAATTTCAATAAAGAATTAAGTATAATTCAACAAATTGCAGCCAATAACGGATATAACTCAAGTTTAGTTGACAGCATTCTATCGAAAAAACTCTATAAAAAGACAATTTAGGAAGTTTATCCAACTGATTCAAATACAAAGTCAAATTTCAGAGTTATTACTTATTTTGGCAAACCTTCAGAGGAAATTTCTAATTTTTTAAGACAAAGATATTAATATTGCTTGCAGAACAAATAATACTTTTGGAAAATTTATTAAAAACACCAAAGATCGTATTGAAAAGTCTGACAATACTGGAGTATATAAACCAACTTGTGGTACTTGTCCAAGTTTTTACATAGGACAAACAGGTAGAACTTTCAAGCTACGCATATCTGAGCATAGAAACAGTTTTATTAAGGCAAATCTTATTCAGCATTCGCTAACCATCTTCTGACTGAAAAGCATTGCTTTGCTAATGACTTTGATCTTTTGCATGTAGAAAAGAAAGGTCAAAAACTCAACCTCTTAGAAAGCTTAGAGATTAACAAAGACAAGAATTCACAATATTTATTAAATGACCAGATTAATTTGAATAATTTGCCCCTTTTAAATCTGTTTACCAGAAATTGAATAATCTTTCGTCCAAAAATCACTTAATTACCCAATATCCAACTGACTACCTGCTCTTATAATTATATCAAACCCCAGTAATTGTAATTTAGTTTAGCTCCACTTGAAAAAGTTATAGTATAGCAAAACACATCTCGTCGGATTTGTAAACCAATTTTTTTTTAAATTGTGGTGAAGTGTTATTAGTTTACTTTAATTATGGATTTTCATCGTCTATTCAAGATTTGTTATCAGTTGCCCTCTATATCGATAAATATGCCAAAGGTGGCAGCGCCTCGGTCTAGCCCTCCAGTCGGTGGAGTGCCGTCTCCGTACCGCTGCCACTCTGGTAGGCATATTGGAAGTAGCTCAAGGGGTGAAAGCCTCAGTACCCCCTATCTTATGTATCTGTCTACCAGTCTCTCTACTACCTTGAGCAGGAATGACGAGAGAGTGATAGCTCGAAATGCTTTGGCCTGTGTATAGTCGTTTTTGCATGCTTTTGGAATGAAGATAACCTTGGCTGTCTTCCATGGTTTTGGTATACGCCCATGTGCGAGACAGCTGGGGAAAATCTTCAATAGATGGAGAATGAGGACATCCACCACCCCTTCACAGGAGAGCTGGAAAACCCCATCTTCTCCTGGGGATTCTTATGAAGAGAATGACTATGGCCCATTTCAGCCCCAGGAATCAATATTTGCAGCCATCTTGTTTGCCTTTGATTTGGGTGCTACAAATGACTGCGGCAGAGGTTCTGCTGTGGAGCTGCCCAGAAAGTGTGTGGAGAGTTTAAGTGCTTCCTTGTCTGAGTAAGTTAGACCCCTCTCAGGCAGTTCCACAGCTTCCAATATTGCTGCCGGGTCTTTGGCTAGGACTTTGTTGAGCCTCGATGCCTCTGAGGCAGTACTGATGTTCTGGCAGTAGGCCTCCAAGAGTCCCATGTGTCATGTATGACCTTTTTACAGTAATATTCATTTAGCCTGCTGTCATTAGACCCGATTGATTCTATTGGTTCCTTGTTATGGCCATAGGCGTGTATGTTATTTGTATTTATTAGCCATTATCAGTTTATCGCACCAAAGCACAAATCAAACTAACATACACGCCGGTGTCTACTTCGGAGTGGGCATTAACCATATGAAATCGGTGTTGTGCACATGTCCACATGTCTACCCTTTGGGCTGATTTTTTGTTTTCCCAGTGGAATGGTTGTTTAGTCCATTGGGCTCTATTGAAGATTTTTCGAACTTAAACTAATAACATGCTTTCTGTATTTTTTTCCAGGACCTGCTTCCCGAGATCTTGCTATGTTGGAAAAAATGATGGATGCTGGAATGAATGTTGCCCGTCTGAACTTTTCTCATGGTTCCCACGAATACCATGCTGAAACCATTGTCAATATTCGTATTGCTGCTGAAAATTACAGCAAAAAAATTGGAATGACCTATCCATTGGCAATTGCTTTGGATACTAAGGGACCTGAAATTCGTACTGGTCTTCTTGAGGGTGTAAGTAGTAATAATTTTGTATCACATTTATGCAGTTCTCAAACTCAGCCATGTTGTTATAAAAATACTTGGATACATTTTTTTCATCTCTGGTAACACTTCTGATGAATTAACAAATGCAGTGGTTTCTATGGAAGTGGTATTTTTAAATCATTATATATATATATATATATACATATATATATATATATATATATATAGAATGACCCATTTAAAAGCGGGCCACCTCTCTAAAACTGTTATTTATATCCGATGCAGATTTTTTTTTTCAGTAGATAGAGCATCAATAGTTCTAGTTGAATGCCATAAATTCGAAATAAAAATTTCACGGCCTACTTCGAATTTTTTTCACGGTCAAAAATCCAAAAAATATACTAGCGATTTTTTTTAATAAAATTTGACGACGCCACTGGATTTGTGATGCTTTCAAATGGGTGACCAAAATTTCACGAAAAATTATATTTTTTAACAGAAATATAGCATGAGTAAAATATTCATATCAATATAGAAATAATTCAAATAGTTGTCATATAAATCACAATTTTGTAAATAATATGGTTTAAAATACTCCTCCTATGTTATCTCTCTTAGAACACTTTAGTTTGTTATCAAAGAATAGAAATGCACATCTTTACATCCAATAATATAATTACCAATATTAATAACATAAATGAATCACTACAAAAGAATGTATTGACATGACAGTGCCTACACATTCAATTTCGGACTGTTCAATCAAATCTCCATTTAATATAATAATAATAATAATAAATGACTTTATTTAACAAATGTACATGCATTTGCCCTAAAAGGAATTAATTTGAACTTTAACCTTTTCAGTTTAAAAATGAAATACAAAAATGAAAATAATAAAATATAAAAGATAATAAAAAGAAAAAGCATTTACAATGTTAATAATATTGATATAAGTAAACAATTTAGTAAATTTTGTAATCAAGAAAGAAAGAAAAAATATGTAGCAATGTGACTAGTCTTGTTGGTTCAGCAGTTCATTTTTAGCGACTTTCTTATATCTATTTAGTGGAGTTGATAATTCTGGTTTGAAGGAATTAAAAAGTTTTACTGCATTATAAGTAAAACTACGTTCAAACAAAGCTGTCCGGTGGTGTGGCATGTTAAGTATCTGTGAATGTCTGGTATTAAGATTGTGTAAATTGTTTCTGAATACTAGTTTGTCAAGAAGGTATGGTGGACTTTCAGTATTAAACAATCTATGCAAAAAAATGAGGAAATGGTGTTTAAATACATTAGAAATTTTGAGCCACTTCAACTGCAGGATGTATTGAGAAATGTGATCATATTTCCTTAGATTAAATATGAATCTGCAACAAGTATTTTGCACTCGTTGAAGTCGATTTTGAGTGCATTTATCAAGACATGGATAGTAGACAATGTTACAATAATTCGATACATTTATCGTATCGTTTTCTAATGTTAACCATAACATTCGATAATTGGTTTGGGGTGATATCTTTGCAAGCCTGTCCTATTCTTTCACGCAGCTCCTCTTTGCTCTTTGGGCGAGTTTGGTAAACTTTTTCTTCAACGAAGCCCCATAAAAAAAAATCCAATGGAGTCAAGTCCGGGGATCTGGGGGGAAACTCGATCAATGCACTATTTCGCCCTATCCACCGATTAGGAAAATTTTCTTCCAACCAATCTCTCACAATCCTGCTATTGTGGATGGAACAGCCATCTAATTGAAATAGAAGATGAGCCTCTTCTGCCTGTGGAAGTTCATCCATAGCGTTGGAAAATTCGTTTTTCAAAACATTCAAAAAATTTTGACCATTCAAATTGCTTTAAAAAAAAGGGGGCCAATTATTTTGGTATGTAATATTCCACACCAATCATTTATTTTTTGTGAGTACTGTCTTCTGCAATTTATTATCCAATGTGGATTTTCTTCCGTCCAGTACCTTGTAGTTTGAGAATTAACTGTTCCATTGGTTGTGAATGTTGCCTCGTCACTGAACGAAAATTTTTTCAGAAAATTCCTGTTATTTAGATATTCTCCTTGAGCCTATAAACTATACTCCATCCTCTTTTCATTATCGCCTTCTTCTAAGGTGTGAAGAAACTTTGGTTTAAAGGGCTTCATCTTATTATATTTCCTAAGATTTCTCCTTATTATTTCATGCGGTAAGTTAATGTCCAAACTTGCAATTTTCACACTTGTTTTCGGATTATTATTAAAATAATTTCGAATTCGTTCAGAATTATTTCGTCTCTGTCTTTGTACAATATTACTATTCTTCAGAATATGTTTACAAACAGCTCCATACTGATTGAAAATTTGATTTATTCGGCCAACTGTAGCTCTGCTAATATTTCGACGCTCCGGATGCATGTTATTGAAAATTCTACATACTTCCCTTTCGCATCTGTCGTTACCACGAAGTCTTACTATTTCAATTTTCTCCTGCAAAGTCAAATTATCAGCCATACTTCTTTATTAGTGTAGTTACTTGAGGAGTTATAAACTTCACTATCAACACTGACAAATTTGTGTCTTTTCGTCTATTGTTCTGATGACTTGTCATCTCTATAGCTACTAAAGTTACAAAGCCTCCTAATAAAAATAATATTTTTGAAATGTGGTATCCCAAGCATGTTTGAATGAAACCAAGATTGATATTTGGAATAACTGTCAACCACCAAAGAGGAACTGCGTGAAAGAATAAGACAGGCTTGCACAGATATTACCCCAAACCAATGATCGAATCTTATGGTTAGTTAGCATTAGAAAATGGTAGAATAAATGTATCGAATTAAATCGGGATTTGGTTGAAAAGTACGAAAATTAATCTGTAGTTCATTTATGTTATCAATATTGGTTATTATTGATTATTGAATATTGATTACTATTTGATGTAAAGATGTACATTTAATTTCTTTGGCAAAAAACTGCAGTGTTCTGATGGACATAACTATCTCCTATACTATGGAGTTACATTTGGAAGAAACATAATTTGACGCCATTTTGATTAACTGCTGTTTACCAACTCGACTGCTAACGACCTGAAAGAGCATTTTAAACGATATTTTTAACAAGGTTGTGATTTATATGAGGACTATTCGAAATATTTTGATAAAGTGATATGAATTTTACTTATGCCATATTTCTGTTAAAAAAAATAATTTTACCGTGAAATTTCGGTCACACCCATTTGAAAGCATCACAAATCCAGTGGCGTCGTCAGATTTTATTAAAAAAAATCGCTAGTATGTTTTTTGGATTTTTGACCTTGAAAAAAATTTGAAGTGGGCCGTGAAATTTTTATTTCGAATTTATGGCATTCAACTAGAACTATTGTTGCTCTATCTACTGAAAAAAAAAACTTCTGAATCGGATAATAATTTACAGTTTTAGAGAGGTGGTCCGCTTTCAAATGGGTCACTCTGTATATATAGGTGTAGAGCCACATATCAACCATTGGTCAATTTATAAAGAATTTAAGAATGGGCGAGTGGTTGTAAATTATAATCCCCTAAATATTTTTTCAGAAAAAAAAACAATGCAAACAACCTCTAAGTTGCATAGATCCAAACCCCAAAAACAAAATTTAAATTACATCGTACTATTAATAGGACCAAATGAAATATAAAACTAAGAGATGTAGTAAATAAAATATTGCAATTCCCATGAAAACACTATACTTTCTCAAAATTTTACATCGCCTATATCCATTTGTGTTGTTTTTTTTTTAAATTGATCTTTTAGTTACTCTTTATGCAGAGAGTACACTCACTGGAAAATCAGGATTACTTCAAATATATTATTTGTGGAATTTTTCTCCCTGATGCCCCTGATTTCATTTATTTATTTAAGATATTACCTTTTTGGGTTTTTGACAAACTGAAAACTATTTCGTTTGGTACTTAAAATAATAATAATTTTTAATATTTATGTCAATATTTATTTTAATATATCAACACAGCAAGCCAGATCTACAAAATGATATGTTGTCCAATGATTGAATATGGCCATATGATATTACTCAATTGAAAGAACAGAGCCAGACCTAAATAACCTCAGAGTTGTTGAAAAGTCGTCTCTATGAAAAATCACCAAGATGTGACACTCTTATGAAACTATTCACAACCCTCCCATGCCATGCTATATCAATCCACAAAAGTTAGGCCTTTAGACAAACGATACCTGAACCAAAATTGTTCCGTAAGCCAGAAAACCGGGAAATTTTTGAAAAATACGCTATAAGATGACTACCTGGTATCACTTCCTATCTCAGACACCCTCATAGAACAATCCTGAAACAATAAAAAAATTGCAAAAGTAACACCTTCACCACACTTATCACTTCACAACTATATGCGCATTTCGATAACTAAGTTATCATCATCAGTAGGTTAACTACACTAAATAAATTGTAACATTATTTCACAATTTATACTTTCTGTTTTTAATTGGGTTATTTTTTACTAATTAGTGTTCCTGAAGTCGATAATGGGATCTTGATGGTTCTATGCGGATCAAAGAAAACAAAGTGGAATACATAGGCCTATTATCCTCATTAAGTACATTTTTGTTATGGTTTTTGTGGATAACTAAACTCTCCAGGCACTCTAATTTTCTAGTGTCGTTGATCGATTTGATCAAATACAGATATAAATTGTAAGATAATGTTACAATTATTTAGTGTAGTTAACCTACTGATGATGATAACTTAGTTATCGAAATGCGCATATAGGTGTTAAGTGAGTAAGTGTGGTGAACGGGTTACTTGTGCAATTTTTTTATTGTGTGACCCCACAGCGTCTAGCCAGTCTTCAACCCTGAAACAAATCTATATGTTTATCAACTGTTTTTTTCCATTTGTACCTTTTTTTTATATTTTTGTTTACATTTTTATGTAACTTGAATACAATACTCTTGAGATAACAATTACATAATGACAATGGGCAGGATCTAGGTCGATAGCCAATTGAATCAATGTAATCATTGCATATACATGTTTTTTGTATTGTTTTTTTATATTCTATTTACTCAATTCCAATAAGTGTGATGATTTGTGGTGTATAATTAGGCCCGGTATTTTCACCTCTGGTTATACTAGGAATAAATTAACCAATGGTTAGAATGTGCTTTTATATTATCAATAAACATTGAACAAAAGCATATTCTAACCTTGGTTAATTTATTCCTAGTATAACCGGAGGTGAAAATACCGAGCCTTACTGTGATTGTAATTCCCACAATAAATCAATCCATATCTATGTCATTTATCTGTACATACTATACCTATATTCATTCTTGAATTTGTATTTTATATATTCAGATATTTCCATTTAATAAATCCTCTTATTCTTATTTAGCACCACCTGCTTTTGAAAGAGGACTGGGGAGTGAGAAAATGAAGTTTAGCGAATGTGATCCCTATTTAGCAAATAATTTGCTGAATAAGATCATCTGATGTAGAAATATTTTGAAAATATTTTTCCCAAATGGCACATACTTCAAAAATAACAGAAACACATTTTTCACCAAAAACACTTAAGACTGACACAGTCAGATGAAATCCACTACTTTTTTACAATATTGTTTTTGCTCTCTATAATAAAGAGTCATCTAATATATTAATCTGTTTTCCGCATCTGTATGTGTTTAATTTTTTCCATTTTTCAATGCAGGGTGGTTCAGCTGAGGTGGAACTCAAAAAGGGAGACAGAATAAAGTTAACCACAGACAAAGCATACGAGTCTAAAGGCACCAAAGATTGCATTTATGTGGACTACGAAAATATTCAAAAGGTTGTCAAACCTGGTAACCGTATTTATGTTGATGACGGTTTGATTTCTCTTGTCATTGAGAATGTACAAGGATCTTTCCTCACCTGTATCATTGAGAATGGTGGTTTACTTGGGAGCCGGAAAGGTAAGTAAAGATGATTTATCTCTATTAATAAAAAATGTGGAATTCTTTGAATACTTTTTGCTCCACAATAACAAAAATATTATTGCTCTATATTACTTTTTTACAAGGCTGTAATTTAAGAAAGGACAAATGTTTACAAAACTCGCTTTTTTCTGATAATACCTAGGTAAGGGATACATAAGTCTCATAGATTAACATAACATGTAAATTTTGTTTTCATTGATCTGAAGTACATCAATCAAATTACTTAATCGGGAAAAACAAAAGTATTAACTTAAATTTGTCAATTATCGAAGTAAGTCAGATATTTAGTGATAATCTGCCACAGTTTCTACTAATATTTGTTCCTTAGGCAACACCATTGTATCAAACATAAGTTGGTGTACTATGGAAATCTCTTTCAATAAAGTCAGTTTCGAAAGGATTACACTTTTACTTGACTCGGAATCAATCAATAAAGTTTTTTGCCTAACCTTCATGTGAGATTTTCAAGTAATTGATTCATTGTTGGAGAGACTAAAATCATTGAAAATGTGATTTGTTTGAAAATATGAAGAGTGTTCATAAAATCAGATTTGGAATCATCTGTGAGTTTTCCTTTCCAACATGAGTACTAGTGATATTTTTTAATAATATAGTGCTCCACATGATTGCTGTTCAGTGTAAAAAAAATATATTTTTATTCAATGTGCAAGATACTTCGCTCTAATTAAAAGCACATATGTTCTGCAAGAATATAAAATTTGTCCAGTGTGCAATGGTAATTTGAAAGGATGTACAAAGTATATACATCAATGTTTTACCTCTCCTGTCTTTATACTCAGTTCAGTCCTAGACGAGTATGTAGTTAAAATTTTGATTTATGGATCTTCGCAAACTACAGGTTCTGTGCTAATTTTTCATGATAATTATTCATGAATAAGATGAAGGTTCACTACTGCTCATCCATTCTTGTTATATCTTTACTTGTATATTTCACTCATCAAATTTAAATAAAAGAACCATGAAAATGTTTGGATTTGATGCGATTTATCAGCTGATGAAAAATTTCCCTGGACACAGCAAAATTCTAAAGAGGGTTTTCGAGATATGGCCACATTTAAGGAGTCCGGAATATTGCCTTTTAATACTCTGAATGAACTCAGCAACCATCAGTGTAGCAAAGAAAAAATTCAATTTGAAAAAACTCTAACTACAAAAGTTCTTTTTTTCCATTTATATCATCTAAAAATATTCCTTCGTGAGGGTTTTTTCCCTGGTAGTCGGAAGGCTGTATAAAATGTGCTATTCCAAATCTTCTGCAAGATCCAAGTCTTTTATAAATAGATAAGTATTGATTGAAAGTTGTTTCCATCATATTGATAATTGCCTGACTTATGAGAGAAAGCAAGTAAGGTTCATTCCTCAAATGAAAAAAATAAACCGGCACTGCATTTGTCCTTTATGAAAAAAATAGTGTCCCTACAATAAATAATTATTTAAATTAATAAAAAACACTTTCAAAAATTATAAAAACTCAACATGTTTCATCGATTAAAACTAAAAGAACATGGAAACTAGCATGGTTATTTTTATTGTTAATGTATAAAGCAGATAAAATATTTGTTGATTTGCGAATGAAATACATCATATACTTGAGACCTTTTTTTTATTGTAATCATGAATGTTATGGCTGTCATAATGAATTCGAGATACCTGTTTTAAGTGAACGATTGAAGCACTACTTCTATATATTCCGAAAAATAATTGATGTTTTATATGTAATATAAAAAACTAGTCACCTGGTAGGGCGTCGGGACACTAATGCCATTTTCTGTTTCAATGATATATTGCAACCAATTCATGTTTGACACACTGTGTATAAATAGGCACACAAACATCTGCGATTATAAAATCGTTAAAATCGATGAGGTCAACTAGGAGAAGGAGTTTTTTTTCGCGTTCAGACCCTCGAATGGTCCCCCGTCCTTCTTTAAAAGTCCCCTGGCACAATCCGCATTTCTCTACGACCCCCCCTTTAGGCTGTGCGCTTCCCCGTGGACTATTTTGAATAACGAGAGTAGTTTTGATTATATCTGTCAAACTAGATGGTCAATCACTTTGTTTTTTTTTTCACAATATCTGTGATATCCTGCTCTAGCTCCTACTCGTTTTTCATAAACTTCTGAATTTTAGTACTAACGGTAGAATTAATAATGTGCGCTTCCCCCCATGGACTATTTTGAATAACGAGAGTAGTTTTGATTATATCTGTCAAACTAGATAGTCAATCACTTTGATTTTTTTTCACAATATCTGTGATATCCTGCTCTAGCTCCTCCTCGTTTTTCAAAAACTTCTTAATTTTACTACTAACAGTAGAATTATTAATGTGCTGTTTGCCTATGCATGGTCCATATGTTACGTGTTAATTGAGTCAACTTCAATTATATATATATATATATATATATATATATATATATATATATATATATATATATCTCGGGTTCAGGATGGTGAAACTTGTTAAAATTTTATAGAGGTGTTGCTCACATGTTAAACAATACGTATGCCAAATTTTAATAATTTCCTAATTCAACTATCTTGTGGCGGAACTACCTTAAGGTGGTTCCTCCACAAGACAGTTGAATTGGGAAATTATTGAAATTTGATAATTTGTTTGGATCGATTTGTTGAAAATATGAACAGGATGTTCATAAAATCAGATGTGGAATCATCTGCGACTGAAAGATAAACTTTAGTCACTATCTTCCATCGTCAAGATAAACTCTTGTGGGGTAATCATGTTGAAAAGGGAAACATTCTCAATTGAGAATGTTTCCCTTTTCAAAATCGTTTGGATCGTAATCAATAACTTTGTAAAGCCCATATATATGTACTCAGTGCCAGTAGATGTAGTACGAATATCATTTGCTTTCGTAAAATGTATTCTAAAAGTATTTTTGATCTGACATTGCGAGTAAACTTTTTGACGGAACTATCCGGGCTATGCCTCAACACACAGAAAAGGTTGCCTATACAGACGACGCATGTGAGCTGTTCAAACTGAGCGCCTGGCCGTGCATACACTGTTGCCGTCGTTCCGTTCCCCACCATTCGCTCGTTAGCTTGCAAAATATATCGTATGCAGCGCCTAAACACACAGATAAGGTTGCCTATACAGACGACGCATGTGAGCTGTTCAAACTGAGCGCCTGGCCGTGCATACACTGTTGCCGTCGTTCCGTTCCCCACCATTCGCTCGTTAGCTTGCAAAATATATCGTATGCAGTCTTAACCTTAGTACTTCTCGAGATTATATCTGTCAAACTGGATGGTCAATCACTTAGCGCCTGGCCGTGCGTACACTGTTGCCGTCTCTCCGTTCCGTTCCCCACCATTCGCTCGTTCGCTTGCAAAATATATCGAATGCAGCCTAAACCTTAGTACTTCTCGATATTATATCCGTCAAACTAGATGGTTAATCACTTAGCGCCTGGCCGTGCGTACACTGTTGCCGTCTCTCCGTTCCGTTCCCCACCATTCGCTCGTTCGCTTGCAAAATATATCGTATGCAGCCTAAACCTTAGTACTTCTCGAGATTATATCTGTCAAACTAGATGGTCAATCACTTAGTGCCTGGCCGTGCATACACTGTTGCCGCTCTCCGTTCCGTTCCCCACCATTCGCTCGTTCGTTGCAAAATATATCGTATGCAGTCTTAACCTTAGTACTTCTCGAGATTATATCTGTCAAACTGGATGGTCAATCACTTAGCGCCTGGCCGTGCGTACACTGTTGCCGTCTCTCCGTTCCGTTCCCCACCATTCGCTCGTTCGCTTGCAAAATATATCGTATGCAGCCTAAACCTTAGTACTTCTCGAGATTATATCTGTCAAACTAGATGGTCAATCACTTAGTGCCTGGCCGTGCATACACTGTTGCCGTCTCTCCGTTCCGTTCCCCACCATTCGCTCGTTCGCTTGCAAAATATATCGTATGCAGCCTAAACCTTAGTACTTCTCGAGATTATATCTGTCAAACTAGATGGTAAATTATTTTGTTTTTTTTTTCACAATATCTGTGATATCCTGCTCTAGCTCCTCCTCGTTTTTCATAAACTTCTTAATTTTAGTACTAACGGTAGAATTAATAATGTGCTGTTTGCCTATGCATGGTCCATATGTTATGTGTTAATTGAGTCAACTTCAATTATATATATCTCAAGTTTGGGATGGTGAAAATTGTTAAAATTTTATAGAGGTGTTGTTCACATGTTAAACAATACGTATGCCAAATTTTAATAATTTTCTAATTCAACTGTTTTGTGGGGAAACCACCTTAAAAAGTGTTTTACTCATATTTATTTCCAAGTAGCATTGATGGCTTGACGATGAAATACCAAGCAATACTATACCTATATATGCTTTTTCTGAACTCCTCCACTACAGTAAAAGGTATTTTATTCCCGATAATACTATTTGATCTTGAAAATAAGGCCGCAAATTGCACGAGTTGAATTTCGAAGAGGCAAAATGTTCAAGGGAAAATTTAAAAAAACTTGCGATAAAGTTCTCTAGCACGAATGATATTTGTCAGCATATACATATTCTTTTCTAGTTGGTCCCAATTTATTCGCGTAGCATCAAGAATGTTTCTTGGACTCTATTATCAATTTGTCGTACATAACACAATAGTGTAGGGACCATACAATTGAACCATATTCAAGAATAGATCTAACATGTGAACAGTATAGTATTTTCAAGGTATTGTGTAATTGAAGTCTTTGCATATCCTGACAGGAAGACCCAACATTTTATAGGTTTTGGTTGTAATGTGTTGATCAAACGTGAGTTTGGTATCAATTTTCATTTCCAAATCCTTGATTTCATTGACACGTGATAGTTGGTTACCGAGGATTTGTTATGGAAAGTTGATAAATGTTTTCACGCGCAAAAAGATATGGCAAAACACTTTTTTACATTAAGATCCATCTTATTGAGTCTAAACCAATATATTAAATTATCTATATCTTGTAAGAGATTAGCATCAAATAGCGAGTTCACAGGACGGAATAATTTTAGGTCATCCGACAATAACAAAAATTGAGAATTACAGATTGAGAGAGAAATAATTGATGAATAAGTTGAAGAGCATTCATTAGTGCAGAATGTGACTCCTGTGGTACACCTGAGGATACCTGAGGATACCTTTATCACTTGTGAGATACATCCTGCCTCTTCAACACATTGTGTTCTTCAATTCAGGAAGCTATTGAAACAATTACAGTCCAACATTTTGGGAATTTCAGATTGCATACAGATAGCTCTGTAATTTTCAAAATTATCTTTTTGGCAGATTTGAAAATAGTGTTAAGAAACTATGCTTCCAAAAATCAGGAAAAACGCTTAATTTCAGTGACATTTAAATATGGTGTTTATAGGTTTAGTAATGGAGAAGATGCGTTTTTAATAAAATATAGAGGAATGCCATCTGGACCATAAGAGAGTTAGATGGTAAACTTACTATCCAATCGAAAACATCTATTATGCTGATTTTGCATTCCGTTATGTCAATAGTTGAATTGAGGCATAACTTAAGGATTGTTATGATCTTCCTTAGAATAGACTGTTGAAAAAAATCAGTGCCATTACAACCAACCATATTTTATAGTGCATTTTTTCGGGTATTCAGTAAGACCCTTTAATTTTATTAACATGTGACCAAAAATACTTGATATTGTTAGTTATATTATTTTCTATATGTTCTATATGAGTTTTGTAACATTTCTGAGCCCTCAAGTTTGAAAATTTAGTATAATCCTCATCAATACCAAATTGTGAATTCTATGATATTTTTATTTTTTTCATTAATCAAGTAACGTAATGGACGAGATCACAAACTCACAAATTTGCTTCATATGTGCTTGAAGTTGAAATATAATGATAAAATATTATGTATGTATAGTTTTTCCTAGAAGATATTGTGTAATATTTGAATAAACGCCGCTCTAAAACCCTCAAATTCAGTGAGACATTCAAACACAGCATTATTGTCGCTTCTTTTGACATCATGTCCATTTATTTGGAATTTTCCTGAGTTGCCAGTGTCACTATTTTGCGAAACTTCTGAGAAAATGTTATTTTGTTTCATACTATAAATCCTAAAAATATTATATTGAAATGAAGACTTCGTATTTGATAGCTGTTCTTGTTTAGTTATTCTTGAATAATATGCATGTATACCGAGTGCTATGTAATTTTTTTCGGCCTGCTCTCATTGTAAAGAGATATTATGAATAACGCTTGGCAACGTTGTAATTCCGGGCACTCTCGGCAATCGGCGAGTCCAGTGTCACTATTTTGCGCTGAACTTCTGAGGAAATGTTATTCTGTTTCATCCTATGAATGAAACAGAACTTGTGTCAGCATGTGTTGTATTGAAATGAAGACTTCTCATTTGAAAGCTGTTCTTGATTTAGTTATTCTTGAATAATATGTATGTATTCCGAGTGCTATGTCATTATGTAAAGAAATATTATGAATAACGCTTGGCAACTCTGTAATTATCTTACGTTCTCGGCGATAGATCTGAACTTGTTACGTCACATCCTGAAGCGGTTTCCGCGGTGTTCAAACAGGAACCTTTGAGATATTTTTTTGGAAATACTACTTCGAAAAAAAAATGAAAAAAAACCAACCACTTTTGTCATCGTTCTGGACATTGTGATATTTTTGTCCAGAAATTAGTGATCTCGCCCATTGAGGGGTAAACCATGTGGGGAAATTTGATGATTTGTATTTATTTTGGATTATTCAAAAAATTAGTCATTATCTTGAGGTTTATTTTTCTTAGACAAAAACGAAATTTCCATAATTAGTGTGAATACACAATGCCAAGAGTAAAAATTATCTTATGTACAATTCAGATGAAATCTTTTCATGACAGCTATACTTACCTATTTTTCAGGTTGCAACCTTCCTGGAGTTCCAGTAGACTTGCCTGCTGTTTCAGAAAAAGACAAGTCTGATCTCAAGTTTGGAGTCGATCAGAAGGTTGATATGGTTTTCGCATCTTTCATTCGTAACGGTGCCGCTCTTTCCGAAATCAGAGGTATTCTTGGAGAAGATGGAAAGAAAATTCAGATTATCTCCAAAATTGAAAACCAGCAAGGTAAGAAGAATTTTATTCTTATTCATCTGATTGTTCTACTTTTCTTTTCCAAGTTGCAGAAAATGTTTTCTTTGAATTAAAACCTTAAGTGAACTGAAATAATGATACATACATTATATTAGTGAATAAACATATATTAGGCATATTTTGATTCAATGAAAATGATCAAATAGATTCCTCTGCCTTTCTTGGGGTTTTTGAAATAATTAGTTTTTATCTATTCTGAATGGACAAATTAGTTAATTTTAATTCGCTGCGATACATTACTACATTTTTTAAACTTTGAATATGGGAATTTTGTCAACTTATCAGTAAGGCACCGTAAAAAGATGTTTTGCCTAGGTAAAGTTACAAAATAATGGAGATACAAAACTGGTACTATTAGGGTGCTGGTATGCATCACTACACTCGGCAAAGATAAAATATATTTGTCTATGGGCAATTTCACACACTTTTTCTACTAACTATCCCAAGTTTCTCACTATTTGCTGAAAATATGTTCGTGGTATGGCGTGAGGATTTTCTACTGTTCAAACATGTGTATTATGAAAATTATCCACTCCATTTCGTCTAAATGTGGCTTTCTCTGTAGGCAAAATGAATTTTGTAAAATGTTTGTTGTTAGAGTACATTCTCTATTGAGACAGCATGTTTGTCTTTCCCCCACTTAATGAAAAGTTCCTCCCAAAGGTGTCCGAAGCGAAGCTATTCCAAGAAATTCCATAGGATACCAAATGATTTAGTAAAAGCAATACACAAGACATATCTTGAATTTGATGGCATTTGCCATAATTTCTTCTTCAGTTAGTGAAAAGTACTTACCCCAGACCCCAGGGCATTTTTGCAAGGTAACAGTAAACAAAATTAAATAAACTACATTAAATATCCACTTATTAACTTAAACCTAACAACCGTAACCTTTCAACCGCTGCATGTCATGACACTGCTGCACATGATGACAATCGTGTCCACTGGTGTTTTCTCCCTCTCTACCTACCATTGTGCTGTCTCAATACTGAACTCTACAGTGTTCGTTCAGAAGTCACTGACAAATTCTAGTATTGAGAGATGATCTTGAAATTGTAATGTTTCGGCAATACCTGTAAATTATGATTTTCGTAAAAATGCACAGAACCAAAAATAAGAAATGTAGATTGTAGGGGGGTCGACATGGCTGTTCAGCCTCTCCATACCTTGACCTACCCTCCATCTTTTCAGTTTCCTGGGAGCTAAGTTCCTGATGTCTGAGGGCGTTAATGAAACCACTTCGAGGAACTTGAGCCTTTTGCAAAACAGTGCTTGGCAGTTGCAAAGCAGGGGTTCTGCAGTTTCAGCGAAGTTATTGCAGTAACGGCACAGTTCACTGTCTGATCGATCCGATTTTTTTGAGGTGATACCTTGGAGGACAATGTTCGGTGAGCAATCCCCTTACCAGTTTCAAGTCTTTCTTGTCCAACTCAAGAAGCTGTTTAGCTTTCCTTGGTGATGAGCTCAGAAGCATTTTCCTTTATCTTTGTCCTGGAATCTTATTCCAGTAGTTTTTGATTTGGTTTCCCAGCGGCGAAACTCTTCTTTAATGTGGGCTCTGGAGATATTACAGAAGGGTTCTGGGCCAGGAAATTGAGTGTTTGTCCTTTCCTTGGCAAGGCTGTCTGCTTCCTCATTGCCTTTGATTTTCTTGTGACCTGGCACCTGCATTAGAGTTACCTGATTGTTCGTAGCCAGTTGTCTTAGGGAGCGTTTGTAGTCCCAAGTCAGTCTAGACTCGCAAGTGTGTCTTTAGAGCTTTTAGTGCTGCTATCTGACTATCTTATAGGATATAGATTTTTGCCCCATGGGGCTTTTTCTAAGGCATTCTGGAACGCAAATTTTTAAAGCATGAATTTCTGCTTGAAAAATTGCCTAAGGGTTTTGAGAGCCTAAAACTAGGACCCATTACTCCCACTCCAGCCCTTTCGTCCATCTTGGAACCATCAGTAGACCATACTGATGCATTCCTTTCTAGTTGTGGCCCGTTCGTTGTGAATATATGATGGTTGTTTATAATCACTTCATAATTCACTTCAAAGTTGTGCCTAGCTGGCATAATATCTGATGGCTTATACCAGGATTCTGGGGAAATATTTTCCAGAGTCTTCAGATGTCCAATCAGATTTCCAGCTTTCAAGTTTGATGCAAGTGCATTGGCGGAAGTTTCAGCATTACCTCTAATGCTGCAGTGGAGCACGTGAATATTGCCCCTGTGATTCCCAGACAGGCTAACCACTGCACTTTTTGCAGCTTGATTTGTGCCAAGTACTGTTGGGTTCTTAGCCACCATACTAATGAGGCATATGTGACCATGGATTTGATAATCGTTTGATATGACCAGTATATATTTTTCAAACCCTATGTCTTGCCAGAAACTCTGCGGCACATCCAGGTTGCCGCTGTAGCCTTAGAAATAATGTTTGATATGATTGTTCCATGTTAGTCTTTGTTCAGTTATAATGCCCAGTTTTTTACTTCTTCTTTGGAAAAAGTTAGCTGAGTTCCATTCAGGGTTGGGGCTTTCAGTTTGTACTTTCGGCTTTTTTTTATTGGAACCAACACTGTTTTGCTATGATTTACATTAAAAAAAAATTAGGAAAACAAATGATTGACACACTCTTCCAACCTTGGTTGAAACTGCTACTGTCTCAAACATTAGTCGACTCAGTGATTTGAAGTATTCAAAACAAGCAGTGGTAGCCATTTTGGTACGTTATGCTTGTCTAATTGTTCTTGAGTAGAAGTTCTTGCCACCTATTAATGATCGTGCTTCTCCAAAATCAATGGAGTGCCCTGTCATTGGTGCATGTTGGAACAGTAAAGATGTGGATTCTTTGTTTCTCATAGATAGTTCGTGTTTTTCTTTGCGAATGTTGATTCTTCTACTTGTTTGGCCAATGTACATCTTCTCCACATGATATTTTGAAGGCCCCTTGGCACTCCAGTGGTACTTTATTGTTCTGTCTGTTGTAAACGTTCTTTGAATATTATGCTGGTGAAGAACTCTGCTAATCCTGCCTGGTCCTCTTTATATGTAGTAAGAATGTTATTCCAAGTGAGATCACAAATTTGCTTCATATGTGCTTGAAATTGAAATAAAGTGATAAAATATTATGTATGCATAGTTTTTCCTAGAAGATATTGTGTAATATTCGAATAAATGCAGCTCTAAATCCCTTAAATTCAGTGAAACATTCAAACACCGCATTATTGCCCCTTCTTTTGACGTCATAATTCCATTGATTTGGCATTTTCCTGAGTTGCCAGTGTTATCACTATTTCGCAGAACTTCTGAAGAAATGTTATTCTGTTTCATCCTACGAATTAAACAGAAATTGTGTCATCATGTGTTATATTGAAATGAAGACTTCGAATTTGATAGCTGTTCTTGATTTAGTTATTCTTCAATTATATGTATGTATACCGAGTGCTATGTCATTATTTTTCCATCCTGCTCACATTGTAAAGAAATATTATGAATAAAGCTTGGCAACTCCATAATTCTCTTGCGCTCTCGGAGATAGATCTGAACTTGTTACGTCACATCCTGCCACTGTTTCCGCAGTGTTCAAACAGGAACATTCCTTTGGGAAAATAATGAAAAAAAATCCTACCACTTTTCGCATCTTTCTGGACATAGTGGTATTTTTTCCAGAAATTAGGGATTTTGCCCATCAGTTGTTCCTGAACCCGTTGATCTTTCTGTTTGATTCATGATGATGCTTTTATATTTTCGAGGTTCCTTGTGTGTTGTTACATAATTAGTTGTTGATTTCTAAGTAATCCACTATCCTAGTGAAAGCAAAGAAATTTGTCTATATATATATATATCTGTTTCATTACCATTTACTGCCATTGGTTTTTCTGATTGTGTGAAGTAATTCTGAGTTTACTTTTTGCCTTCTTTAATGAATACTCTATGGCGTCTGTTCTGTTAGATTTTCTGAGTATTTTTACTATATTTTTCTTGTTTTAATTAGTAGCTCTGGCTGCCAGATCATTCCAAGTGTTTTTATTGCATGTTTAATTGCCTTAAAACAATTTTATTAGGTAGGAAAGGTTGAGGAGGTCTCTATCGTTGATTCCCATACAGCAGCCGGTATTGTACATAGCAAGTCAACTGCTGTGTCAAGTGTTCTGATATCTTCAGAGAAACGTCTACTACATCACTTGTTGAAATGTTAATAAACCTGTTCATTAGTGGGGGTATCTAGTTTTGTTTTAACACGTTAAGCCTCGCATGGCATTGACCTGATGCCTCACTTAAAAGGTTCTCTTGGGACACCCAGCCGCAAAAATAAATTCACTAGCATTTCGCAAACATAAAATAAGTTGACTCATTGCCAACTTCTATACAAGTTTTTTTAATATTGTATGAAATGACTTTATAAATAGCCTAAATTTCTTGAAAAAATAAACTGTTATGCACCTAATCTGGTGACAGGGTTTTCAATATAACTGAATATGATTAATGAGATCGAATTTTCATTTGCAAGGTATGTCAAATTTGGATGAAATCATCGAAGCATCCGATGGTATCATGGTAGCCAGAGGAGACTTGGGTATTGAAATTCCAACCGAGAAAGTATTCCTTGCACAAAAAGCCATGATTGCCCGATGCAACAAAGCGGGAAAACCTGTGATCTGTGCGACTCAGATGTTGGAATCGATGGTCAAGAAGCCGAGACCTACTCGTGCTGAAAGCTCTGATGTTGCAAATGCCATCCTCGATGGTGCCGATTGTGTTATGTTGTCCGGAGAGACGGCCAAGGGCGATTACCCAGTTGAGTGTGTCGAGACAATGGCCAGTATTTGTAAGGAAGCAGAGGCTGCTGTTTGGCAAAAGCAGTTATTCAACGATATTGCTGGACAGGTAAGCATTAATATTGCATTGAGACCAAATTCCATCTCCTATTCTGGAAAACTTGGAGCATTTCAGTCATGTTTCATCTCTCTGACTCTCCCATATAAATAAAAAGATACATTTTTTGTAATGAATATGGTAAAAAAAAAACAGATATGAACAATTGTAGTCCCCTGTATTCATTTTTTTTTATTCTTCAATGAAAAACTATTTGTGTATTTAGAGAAGAAAAATATTCTACTTGAACACCAGTATGATTTTCATAAATTGAGATATATTGAAAAAATTGAGAACAACCAAAATTTTTACACGTCCTTAGATTTATGTTAAACTTTTGACACAGTTGACCATAAAGGTACATTTCTACTGGGGCAACATTGAGCAACCTGTAGCATGCGTGTTATTTTTAACCAACGAAACCAAAAAGGAGGAGGTTCTCTAGTTGACGCGTATATTTTTTTTTTTTTTATGTATGATCACGCATAACTTTTTACTGAGACGTCCGATTCTGATAATTTTTTTTTCAGTGAAAATGGTGTACTTCGAAGTTTGTCCCATTTGAATTTAAAAGATGAAATCCACCCCTAAGGGTAGCAAAATGAAGGATATTGATCACTCACCCTCTGAATTCTGGTCCGTTAACCGATTCTATCAGGCATAACTTTGTACTGGGTTCTTCAATTTGGATGATTCTTTTTTTAATAGATAGGGTATACCTCATATTTGGATTTCGAATAAAATTATCCACCCTTACGGGTAGAAAAATAGGGGATAATTGATTTTTCACTTCTGAACATTGGCACACACATATGTAGTTGACAATGACATATGACATATGTACTGTCATTATTCCACATCCGTCAAAATCATTATATTCTATGAGGGGATGGAATGATATACAAAGTAATGAAATAAACTAACCAGAACAACAAAAATAATTTATATTACAACAAATAGTAAAAATAGATAATCATATTATTTAACTGGTAATAGTTGAAGTAAGGTGGGTAAGTAGGTATTTTGGAAGTATTCAAAAAACAAGTAGGTAGTAATTAGTAGATTTCAGCCACAAAAAATTTAAAAATGAAAACTTTTTAACAAAAAATTAAACGTATGAAATACGGAACTGAAAAGTAAAAAATAAAATAAACCTTCTTAGTCTCAATAACTAAGCTCCTACACTAATGTAAGTAACTAATTTTGAGTCGGCGCCAAACGAACAATCAATCAAGATCATTAATTTACTTCAAAAAAATTATCAGAATGTCACCGCGCAACTCGAGGCCATCATTTTACGCCTTACCTAATTCATTTGCTTGTTTGTTTGGC
Source organism: Gonioctena quinquepunctata (assembly GCA_018342105.1). Classification (NCBI taxonomy): domain Eukaryota; kingdom Metazoa; phylum Arthropoda; class Insecta; order Coleoptera; family Chrysomelidae; genus Gonioctena; species Gonioctena quinquepunctata. The sequence goes on along the minus strand of JAFIRS010001732.1, from coordinate 130,336 downwards.
GCTGACTCAAAATTAGTTACTTACATTAGTTTAGGAGCTTAGTTATTGAGACTAAGAAGGTTTATGTTATTTTTTACTTTTCAGTTCCGTATTTCGTCGGTTTAATTTTTTGTTAAAAAGTTTTTTGTTGCTAGATGTTGCCATGCGCCTTCATACTTTGTTGAATGTTGCCCAATAATCTGTTGCCAGTTGTTGCTTGCTACTTGTTCCCGTTGCTTGTAGCATGAGGCAAATGCATTTCAAGTTATACAACTCGTTTGCCAGTAGTGTGTGTCATGTCATAAGAAGCAGTGGTAGTGTTTGCAATTGGCAATGAAAGAAGAAAACAGAAGAAGCCTAGGTGGTGGATCAGAGATTTAGTCGTTAAAAGTAGTAAAAATCTCAAGGAATTTTTTAAAAACCTATTTCAAATTATGGTAGTTGCAAAAATTTCACATCTATGAACAGGCAGGATTTTGACTCTGGTCGAAAATGTCACTCCTTGGGAGAAAAAAGCAGACTCCAACTGTCGTAATGGGATACCAGTTCAAGTACTAGTATTGTTGACTTTGAGATACATAGCTACTAGAGATAGTCATGCATCACTTATGTATCTCTTCAAAATTTCAATCCCAAGTATTTGTCGCCAAATACCAGAAGTATTCAAAGCGTTTATTAACTTTCTGCAAGATGTGAAGTGTACCTCAAATTCTTGTTTTTTTTTCCATAACGTTAACATTCATTCATACTTGGTAGCACTTTTGTTGTTCCACAACTCCGGTGGAGTATGGTAGTCCTCAATAAATAAGGTAGTTTTCTGTATATTCCACTCCATTCCACCCGTTTTCTGCCGCACTCATCCACTACCACTTGGATACTGGCTTCATGGTACAACATGCTGTTTCATTGTGGCATATGCGTCTGGCGACACGGCCCAACAAGTGGCATGCGTCATTGTTACTTGCTACATGTCACAGCGTGTTGCTTTGCTTGAAATACTCCTTGCCGCATGTCACATGTTACCGAGAAGTAGCCTCAGTGGAAACATACCTTAACATTCTATTCAAAAATTAAATAGTATTCATATTAGGGGTAACATCGGTTAATGGTTCGAAAATTTCTTGGTTTACATGGATATATCTTTTTTTCGAATTTGAAATTTTGTAATTATTTATATACACTATTATTTTTTATGACCCTAAATGTGATTCAACTGAAATATATGCATGGTTACAAACTCATAAATTGACTTTGAGTGTTTTGAATGTACTTATTTCTATGAAGAAGAAATATCGATGACCAGAAAATATCTATCTGAACAACAAACAAAACCACATTGCACTTCACTCTGACTCAAGTAGAATCTTAGATAGTCAATATAGTCTTCTACTAGAGAAACAAATTGGATTGGTGTAGGTCAACAGTGTTAGGAAAAAATGTTAATATTGCTGTTCCTCAATGCTTAATTCTGGGACCTGTTCTTTTTATAATTTTTATCAACGATATGGTGTACTCATGTCCTAATGCTCAGAAAATTATTATGTATGCTAATATTAGAAAAATATTAACAGAACAAGCAATCTGCGAAAAAAAAATTAATACGTGTGCACCATAAATCAATAGAACAGGTAAACTCTATCAAATTTCTGGATATCCAAATAGATCAGAAAATGACAAAGGAACCTCACATAAATGATTCAAGAAATAGATTGAGTAAAATTTGCTTTATCATCAGGGAATATGGTTAGGTTAGGTTAGGTTTAGATTTTTTAAATAAATCCAAAAAAGTCACGATTTTTCAATTTTTTGAAAAACCTATAGTTTGATTGAATTTTGCGAGTGCTATAGACTGAGCCTAACGCAGATACTAAATCCTGTAGTAAATCAGCGATTGACCGAAATGTTTCAAGTATGGTAGTAATAGTTTTAATTAGTTTTATCGCTGCTAATAGTGAAACTCAAATCAAAATCAAAACCGTTCAAACCTGTAATGTTTGCAGAGGAAGTAATTGTATAAATCGTGAACGTGTGAATACGTGAATCAGTTGCTCCCGATAATTTTGCGAATTTTCATGGTTTCATTACCATTAAACTATTCAAAAGTGCTATCAAACTCTGCAGATTAGTCTGCTACATCTATTAGTGCCCATCATTCAGAACTACAAAGGTTTCTGTAATCAGAAATTGCAGTTAAATGCAATAAAGTAAACCTCATTCGTAAATAAAAACTGAACAAAAACGCGTGAGGTGATAAAAAGTTCGCACTATAAAAAGTTATTTATCCTCGCCTGTTTTGTTTTGGATACCAGGGCAGGCTTCCGGAATTTCAACAATGAATTGTGCAAAGTGTAATCATGTTTTGAATGGCCCCACAATAGGATGTGACGGCTGCACAAATAAGGTACATCGTGACTGCAGTGGATTGAATGCATCGGAGTTAAAGGTTATGGACCTAAAAGGCCAAAGACTACTGAAACACTATTGCCCAGACTGCCTGAGTGGAATCAAGCTCATTCCAAAGCTGCTACAAAAAATTGATATGATGCAGTCTGAAATAGAAACTTTAAAAGTCCAGATGAATACTCGTGAACCAGAATGCAATGAAGAGCTGATTATCATGGAGCTAAAGGAACGTCAAAAAAGACAAAACAATATTATGATCTATAACTTATCTGAAACTGACAAATCAGATTTGGACCAAATAAAAGACATTGTCAAAGAAGTAACCAATCAAGATCAGGATAGAAATTTCAAAGCTATTCGAGTGGGAAAAGGCAACAAAAATGGTGTTAGGGCACTGAAAGTAGTCTTTTCTAGTACTGAGGAGGCTCTTAGAGTGCTGAAAAATAAACGGAATATTGATAAAGCTAGAAAAATATTTATTGATGCTGACCTAACCCCTCGACAACTGCAACACCTTCAGAAAGTCAAAAAGGAGATGGAAAAAAGGCCTGGATCAGGAGAAGAGGTATTCATCAAGTATGTGGGCGGTATTCCGCGAGTCCTGACAAAAAACCTGTAGAATTGTCCAAATTGAGCACTAACCAACAAGTACACTGTTACTACCAGAATACTCGAGGCCTGAATACAAAAACAGCAGAATTTTTTCAATCTTCTTCATTATCTGAATTCCAGATAGTAGCACTCACTGAAACCTGGCTGCAATCTAACATTAACAACTCCGAACTTTTTGGAGATAACTACTTTGTGTTCAGAAGTGATCGTAACCTGACATCGAACAATGTAACTCGTGGTGGTGGTACTCTACTGGCTGTCGCAATGACTGTGATGCAATTGAACTTAATCTCACGCAGTTTGTGATCGCTTTACAGCATTGACATAGTTGGTGTTAAAGTAATCTGTAATCGTAAGACTATCCATGTATTTGTAATTTACGCATCACCTGTCGCTAACATGCGCAATTCGAAACCTACTTGAGACCATTGAGTCATTAGAATATCTCTATGGAACTAACTTACTAATCCTTGGTGACTTTAATCAGCCCAACTTCATTACCAGAGACTCCCCCGAACTTGCAAATAATGTAATGCTAGCCACTATAAATCAATTCATGAACTTCTTTGATATCAAACAGTATAACACGATTCTGAATGACTCGGGTCGATTATTGGACTTGATATTCTCTAACATGAATTGCCACATTGAGAGAGACACTCTACCATATGTTCCAGAGGATAAACATCATCCTCCTCTGAATTTATCAGTTGACCTCAACGAGCATCTCACTGATGTCTCATACAACACAGAAACATTTAAATACAACTTTAAGAAAGCTAATTTTCCTGGGTTATACTCAGATCTAATAGACACCGACTGGAACTTTCTACAAAATATTTCAGATGTAAATGTAGCTTTAGATGGTTTTACTCTGTGTTGTATGAGATATTTGATCGGCATATTCCACCCAACCCAACTTTCAAAGAAAATATCCACCATGGTTTAATAGTAATATTATTCGTAATATTAAAGAAAAAATAAGATATTCCAGAAATTGAAAGAATTCAATTTAGATATTCATAGAAGTCAATTTTGCTCCTTATGAAAACAGATTAAAAAAGATATAAAAGTTGCATATGCGCAATACGTGCAGGATTCTGAGAACTCTATTATCACAGATCCCTCGAAATTCTGGTCTTTCATAGAGAGTAAAAGAGGTCACTCTCGGATTCCCGGAATTCTTTACTTTAATAATGTAGAATAAAACAATCCTAAAAACATTGTCAATGGCTTTGCAAAATTCTTCAGCAGCGTCTACACCTCCTCTGACACACTTTTTGATATGAACGAAACAACAATTTCAAACATACCTGTGATTAGTATGAATTCCGTGAATGAAAGCGAAGTTGTATTATCTTTAAAAAAGTTGAAAGATAAATTTACCAGTGGCTATGATAGAATCCCAAGCTTTTTAGTCAAAGATTGTGCTCACAATCTAGCCAAGCCACTCCAAATAATCTTCAATACTGCACTAAAGACAAATACATTTCCACAGGTTTGGAAAAAAAGTAAAGTTATTCCCATTTTTAAAACAGGAGAGATAAATGACATGAAAAACTTTCGACCCATCACACTGCTATGTAACTTTGCGAAGGCCTTTGAGATATGTATATATAATAGAATTTCTCCTAAGGTTCAAAATATAATAACTTCTGAGCAACATGGTTTTATGCAAAAAGATCCACTATTACCAATCTAATAACATTTACACAAACTATAAGTTGCGCCTTAGAAAATCAACTCCAGGTGGACACAATATATACAGATTTTTCAAAGGCCTTCGACAAGTTGGACCACACTATACTTATTTCTAAACTCAATGAAATTGGTTTCGATTCAAGTCTACTACAATTCTTATATTCTTATCTTACAAATCGATCTCAATTTGTTGAATATAGAGGACACAAATCTGAGGAATACAATGCCACCAGTGGCGCACCACAGGGAAGCAACCTGGCTCCTCTACTGTTCATCAATGACATAGGAATGAGTATGGATAGTGAAATTCTATTATTTGCCGATGACCTGAAAGTTTTTCGTGTTATAGAGTCACCTAAAGACAGTCAAATACTACAAAGCGATTTGGATAAATTAGCCATCTGGTGCCTTTCGAACAAATTACCACTCAATTTAAATAAATGTAAATATTCCACCTTTTCCAATAAACACATCACTCTTGATCACAATTATACAATAAATAATCATTTTCTAGAAAAAACCGATAATTGCAAAGACTTGGGAGTATACTTTGACACCAAACTTTAATTTGCACTCCACATAGAGAAAAGTGTATCTGCTGCAAAAAGAATGTTAGGGCTTATATTTAGAAACTGTAAAGACTTCAAAAACATGGAAAGTTTCATCACTCTCTTCAATTCATTTGTCAGATCCCGCCTAGAGTATGGCTGTCTTGTCTGGTCACCTATATACGCTACATACAATCAATCTCTCGAATCCGTTCAACGACAGTTTATGAAATACGTCACTTACAAACTTGATGATGTCTACCCCAGTCAGGGAATAGATAATAATATATTATTAAAGCGTTTAAATTTTCTTTCTCTCGAGGACCGAAGAACATATTACGCTTGCATATTTATTTACAAACTGGTAAACAGTCTTGTCAACTCACCCAAACTATTATCTCAACTAGACTTTCATGTACCAAGAATCAACGGTAGAAATGAACAATGTTTTTATTTACCAACACCAAGAACAAATATATTATTAAAATCTCCTTTATTTGCAATGTGTAATAAATTCAATCAAGTCTGCCACAAAGTTGACATTTATTCAACACCATTACACGTTTTCAAAAAAGAGATCAGAAACATTATGTTTGCAAAGCAACAATAACTATATATCATACTAAAAATCAAATAATTATTCAAATCTCGATCGCTTTGTTGTTTTTGTTTTTTCTGTTTTCCTCTCTCATTTCTTGTCTTTTCTCGGGGAATGTTCCATGAATGTATTACTATGTATTACTACTATTATTATTATTGTAACATCTAACATACTTCACACTTTCATACTAAAATTGTATACTGTGTCCTGTAATTGGGCCTAGCGCCTGTTTGGACAATAAATGTTTTTTTTTTTTTATTTTTTTTTATTTTTAAACAATGTCATACCACTTGAGTGGTGGATGGCACAAAAAATGTGTTTGAGAAAGAACAGTCAAAAATGTCTCCAATATTGAGGCAACTATTTGGGGCCTATTTTCCACATTTGGAATTGTGCACACCAAGTTACGCAACAGGCTGGAAACACAAAAAGCTGGAAAATTAGTTTTTTTGTTCAAATATAATAATGACATTGATAACGATACAGCAGAGTGACATATTATTCATTTAGATACTGTTAGACCTTGATTTTTAAGTTAGAAATAAAGACACTTGATTAAATCATTGATTTTTACTGAAAAAATCATTTGATTTAAATCATGATTTAACTCAAAATGATTAAATCATGCCAACCCCAGTTAGAAACACTCAAACTGGCATACTTTGGATTAGTGTAATTGTTTCTGTGCTGTGCTATTTTCAGGGAAATTCAGTATATATGAATAAAGTATTCATCATACATAAAAAGATAATCAGGTGTATGGCTGGTGTGCCTTCTAGAACCTCCTGCCGAAACTTATTCACACAACTATCAATTCGTACAATAGGGGAGTGCCGCAGAAGTTGCCGACTTAAAAAAAACCTTCAAAAGTTCTGCCTCTCCAATGGCAATTGTTTGACTTTGGTTGTATGGAAAACTGCTAATTTGATATATTAATTCAATTACTTTTGGTCATGAAGCACTGCTATCTATTATTTCAAAGGTCATGGAAAAAGCCATCAACATCGAGCTCATGAAATATCTGGAAGACTCAGGAATTGTCAACGATAGGCAATATGGCTTCCGCCATAAGAGATCAACTGGTGACCTGCTCGCTTACGTCTCACATATATGGCAGCTATCTATTGAAAAGTATGGAGAAACTTTAGCTGTGGCATTAGATATCTCCAAGCTTCGATCGAGTTTGGCACCAGGGACTCCTCGCCAAGCTTCCGCTCTTATGGCTTGCCCCTCAGCTGTGTTCTCTGCTTGCTAGTTTTCTCTCAAACAGGTCTCTCCATGTAGTGGTCGATGGAGTTTCATCTGACACTCTACTCATAAATGCTGGTGTTCCGCAAGGATCTATTCCCGCACCAACACTATTTCTACTTCACATCAACGACCTGATGAAAGCAACTTCATGTCCAGTACACAGCTTTGCCGATGATAGTACCCTCCATACCGCTTTCTCTTCCAGGGCCCCTATATCAGCCCGTGAAACCAGAAATGAACGAGGAAGAAATGTTAATAATATAAATATGGACTTAGCAACAATTCTCGAGTGGGGATCTAATAACTTGGTAGAATTCAATGCAAACAAAACACAAGCATGTCTTTTCTCTAGAAAAGCCGATCTCACTGTGCCTAACATAACTTTGTCAGGAGTAACCATACCACTGAAGTCATCCATATCGATGCTTGGTATTACTATCAGCAATAACCTTTCCTGGGAAAATCACGTGAGGTCCATTGCCAAAAGTGCATCCCAAAAACTTGTTTTTTGTTTCGTGCCAAGAGCTTTCCTCCTGGGAAAATCACGTGAGGTCCATTGCCAAAAGTGCATCCCAAAAACTTGTCCTGGAATACTGTTCTCATATTTGGAGCGCGGCACCTAAACATATCCTTAGGCTATTGGATTCTGTCCAAAAAAGGGCAATTCGTCTCGTCGGTGATGCCTCGCTTACAAAGTCGCTCACTTGTCTGGAACACCGTAGAAAAGTTGGCGATTTGTCTCTATTTTATAGATATTTTCATGGACGATGCTCTTCTGAAATATCAACAATCGTTCCTGCTTTGGCAGTCTCTTCGAGACTAACCCGTCAAGTTCAGTCATCACACCCCTTTGGTCACTTTGGAGACCTGCAGAACATCACTTTCCAAAGACTCGTTCATCCAACAACAGCAGGCTTTGGAACTCATTGCCTAGGGAGGTGTTCCCCGAGGCATACAACCTCCAGAAATTTAAGAAGAACACCAACTCCTACCTTCTTTCCCTTGGTTCCCACGATGTTCTCTGAACATTACAGGATATCCCTTTTCGTGGGAACCAGAACATAAAAAAAAAAAAAAAAACTTATATATTTCTTATATTAAATGTGTCATTCATAGAGATTTTCTGTGTAAAAATGTGAACAGTTGGTAGCACAAACAATATTTTGTGAAAAAAAGATTGAATAAGAGAATACACAACACAATAACAATTGATAACAATGGAAGTCAAGCAACAAGAGAAAGAAGTGGCGTTCTTCTACGTTAAGGTTCAAATGGCATCGTGATAATTCACGAAAGCACGAATCAGATTAGGACAGGCACCAATACTCGAGATAAAGATACAAAATTCCCTATTAATATAACTTTTTATATACAAAAATATTAACACTTTGGGACTTGAAATAAATGATCCAGCATATTCAGTTTGTGATTCTCTACACAACCCTGATGAAATTATTACAATTGGAGACGCAGAAGTTTTTGAAGGTTTTTTGATGTTGGCAACTGGTGCAGCACTCCCCTATTCCTTCACTTCACACATTGTTAATCATCATAAATGTCAAATCAGAAAAAATAACCTAACAAAAAAATGTAATCTAAATAAAATTATTAGAAACACTGACAGTTTCCATCGGCCATACTCACGATTGAGCATTGGTCAGGACTCTTATATATACCAGGGAATGAATTGATTCAACCGACTTTCAAGTATATTCCCCCACTTTGGCTCAGTGAGTGCCCAATATTCTGAAAGAAAATTTGACTCAATAAAAAAAAAAGCAGTTTATTTCCAACAGGGGTACCCAGTTACAGGAAATGTTAATACAACAATCAATTAGATATACACACACATATATATATATATATACACGGAACCCGTTTTATATATATATATATATATATGGAAGTAAATGCTGATAAGAAAATTTATAATATTTAACATACAATTAAATTCTAAAGTTCAAGAGAAAAGTTTGAGTAAACAAATAAACAAGAATATCCGAAAAATCAGGCAATTTACTCCACTCAAGTGTTTTTATGATCTAAATCTCAGATAATTTAATTCCAATTATTTGTATTGTATATTATATGTATTTTCGACAAATTTCAAGTGTTTGTACGTGGAATCATAGGGTAAATCTATTGTTCTCCTTTTGACTAGTCCAATAAGTTTTGCCAATATAAATCTCTTTATATGTGTATGTAAAATTTCAGTGATGAATAATTTATATTCTAAATCCTCCAAACAATTGGAGTACTACCGCTAAATTCAAATTATACTGAATTTGATATTATGGCAAATATTCCAACTGTTGCATTCTCTCATTTTATCGGTTTATTCATTCACCATTTTGTAACTGGCATTGAATTTCTATAACGAGACTCAAAATTTAAATGAATTGATGTTTTTTAGGAAGTTCCCCCACTTGACATTGCACAAACGGTGGCTATTTCAGCGGTGGAAGCATCTGCTAAGAGCCTTGCAGCTGCCATTATAGTCATTACTACTTCTGGAAAATCAGCTCACCTCATCTCTAAATACAGACCAAGATGTCCAATAATAGCTGTCACTCGAAACATCCAAACTGCAAGACAATCACATCTTTACAGGGCTATCCTGCCCCTTTACTATGATTGTGAGTATATTATATAACCGCTTCTTTTTTATTTTTATTACAAAATAATCCTTCCTAAAAAGGTGCGAGTGGCTAACTCTTATTGCTGAGGCAAAGGCCGTGGTTCAATGGGAAGGGCAACTGACAAACTTTAGCGCCACTATAGCACGTCCTGAACAAGGGAGATCTCACACAGAATCATCAAAGTCGAATGTTCTGACCAATCCTAACAGAAATAATATTAAATGGTGTGTTATGATTGGCTCAGAGATTCGACTTGACATTTCAGGACTTCCCATTCTGCATACCCGTCTGAAAGTACTCTGAGTGGTTGAGTACTTTCATTTGTGTGCGAAGACTAGCACCGAGTTACAGTGAAAGAGATACATATTATATTTATCTCTCTCTACAATACTGACAACAGATATGATAACCTTTGTTTACTACCCTACGTCAATCAATATTAGTCCTACACTTTTGCAAACGAAGGTGCGTTTTGTTTTCTATCAAATAACAAATAAACTTTTTTTTTTATCTCAAAATACCTAGCTATAAATATAATTATTAATATGGTTCAGTGTTGTGATTATTGGTGTACCGCTCAAGGAACTCATTTCTTTCCAGAACATGAAACAAGACGAAATGAGTGGGAAATATCTTTAATGCAAGATGGCTTCAAGTAGATAGCTTACCTTTTAATCAATTCCTTTTTTTATGTTGAGTGTGAGCTTCTATTGCAATAAGTGTGTTTTATGTGCTCCTGAAGATATACTCAAAAATCGCTAGTTTAAACTCATTAATTTAACTACAAATTGGTATCAAAGTGAAGCAAATTTTTTAACCTATCCAATGGTCCTACTCACAGAAGTGCAATACCTGAATTAGAAAAGCCATAACAGATTTCGTCAGATTTATCAGTAAAAAGAAACTCGATAAAAAAAACCATCAAGGCAAAACACCTGCAAACGACAAAACACCTGCAAACGACAAAACATCTGGAAAAAAAAAAGTAGCCATAAACCCACTATCGGAAATCCCAGTGGTGAGACCAACCTTAACAGAAATTGAAAAAATGGATAAAATGGAATGTATAAAATGCAAGATAAAAACAACGCCAAAGGATAAAAAAAATCCGATATTTCCATGTGATTCATGCAGAAACTACTACTGTGGGGATTGCTCTGAATTATCAACTACGGAAATACGATGTATGCCACTGCAAAAACGTCTGCTCAAATTCCACTGTGCAAAATGCAGGCAGAACGAAATTATAGATTATTTAAAAAACACTATAACAGACAAAGAAAATAACATACAAGATAAGAACACCATAATACAAATGCTCCAAGAGAAAATAGACAACTTAGAAAAATCACAAATCTCATATGCAACTGCAGCAGCAAAACCAATATCACCACCACCAAGTCAGATTATAAAAAATATACCTGCAATCATAATAAAACCAATAATACACCAACCTGCTCAAACAACTAAATATGATGTACAACAGAAATTGAAACAAAGCTGAAAGAGAAATATAAAATAGAACTCTCAAAAATGAAGAAACCAAGAATTAAAATAATAGGAGGAAATATTGAAATGAATGAAAAAGAAATAGAAAAATGTTTAAGAGAGCAGAATACATTCATCAAAGAAACCGACTACATAAAAGTAACATTCATCCTACTGAACTTCAAAAGAAAAACAAATTATCTTTGCTGAATGCTCTGGTGAATTATTCTCGAAGATGATGGACTCAAAAAAAGTCTTCCTAGGATGGGAGCTAAACCCAGTTACTAAGACTTAATGATACCAAGATGTAAAAGATGCTTTGCATACGTTCACAAGGAAGCAAACTGTAGAAACAAAGAATCATGTACCATATTGTTAGGGAATATAAAATCAATAATTGTCCAAAAGAACAAAAACAATGTTGTAACTGTATAAGATCTGTAAGTAAATATAAGTTAACATATAATACAAATCATGAAGCAAACAGCAGAGATTGTCCAACCTTGAAATACTATACACAGAGATTCAAAAACAGTATTGACTATCATTCAAAATAGCATTTGTTCCTTTTGATAATTTTATTATTCTATATTTGCATATCTCAGATTCGACCTTGGTCAATATATTCATATATTTGTAAATCGTAATGCCAGACATACCAGAAGTATATATTTTAGACAATCTAGAAAATGAAACAAACAAAGAAAGAGAAATGAAATCTGAGAGCATAGACGAGTTCAAAAACAAAATAAAATTATTAAATGGAAATGACAGAACAAACTGCATTCAAATACTACACTTAAACATCAGAAGTGCCTACAAGCATTTTGATGAACTATTAATTTTCATACAATCCTGTGACCTCTCAAATTGTGACATAATAATCTTGAGAGAAACGAGACTCATTGACCAAACAGAAAGCTTCAGAATACCAGGTTTCTCAACAACGCTCAACAACAGTAAGCTAAATAAAATGATGGTGTACTGATATTTATAAATGACAAAATTAACTATAAAGTTGAACACAAAAACTACCACACACTAATATTGTAATAAGTAATATAAAATTTTCAATTAACAACACAACATTCAACGTAATGCCATGTTATAGATCCCCTCAACAGGAGACAACCAATTCATAGAAGACTTAGAAACCCATCTATCCACCAACGATAAAGAAAATGTAGATATTTTAATAGGCTTAATTTTAATATTGATATTCTAAATAATGAATCGGCAGCAAGTAACAGCTATCTGGCAATGCTTATGTCATTTGGATTCAAGTCATATATCAATACTTATACAAGGATAACTCCTAACTCCAGAAGCTGTTTAGATCATATATTTATTCGACACAACCTAAATGACAAAAAAATAAAATTCAACAGTTCCATTATTAACTATAACACCACTGATCATCTCCCAATATTCCTGCACATAACCAGTAGCGAAAATTATGTTTCAAAACTAACAAAAATAACGAAAGTAATAACAAAGTTCAATGAAGATAAATTCAAGGAACGATCAAAAATCAATGGGAAGAGGTTATATTAATACAAGAACCACAAAAGGCCTGGACACAATTCATGAGCACTTTCAGCAATACATATAAAGAATGCACAACGATTAAAACAATAACAATAAAAGAACATAAAAAACTTAAGCCATGGATAACTAATGCAATAGTTGAATCAATAAAACATAGAGACAATCTCAAAAAAAACGTAAATAGAAATAATGAAAACTTAGAACAAAACAAAAAAAAAAAAAAAACAAAAACCCTTTCAGGACGATAAACAACTGGGTGATTACTGCAACAATTATTATGCAAATGCTGGACAAATCATGGCAAGAAAAAATAGACAACCCACCCCAGAACTTTGAGAATAGCTTTCCTAACATCAAAAACTCAATGTTCCTTAAACCAGTCGATAGAAATGAAATAATAAACCACATAAAAACCTTGAAAAGTAACAGTTCCCCAGGAATAGATGGTATCACTGCTAAACTACTAAAAAATGCCATGTCTATATACTTGATCCTCTGATACACATTATAAACCTCATTTTGTCAATGGAGAAATACCTAATGACTTCAAAATATCAGCAATAACCCCAATATTCAAATCAGGAGACAAAACAAACATTCAAAACTTTAGACCCATTAGCTTAATCAATACTTTTGCCAAATTATTTGAGAAATGTCTCAAATGTAGGTTAAATGACTACTTTACAGCAAACAACATTTTGAGCAACAAGCAATATGGGTTTAAACAAGGTGTAAGCACGACAGATGCAATGTTCAATCTTATAGATAACATCAAACAAAATATGGATGATAATAAGAAATGTATTGGAGTATTCGTTGACTTAGCAAAAGCCTTTGACACAGTGCCTCATACAAAGCTTCTTGATGTACTTGAACATTATGGAATACGGGGCACTGTGCTGAGAGTTTTTCAAAATTATCTGAAAACTGAAAAAGTTAAATACTTGGGTATAATAATCGACAAAAATCTTAAATGGACAGACCATGTAAATTACCTCACAAATCGAGTACGCAGATTGATTCACAAATTTTTCGAACTAAGAAAATTCATGAATAAAAAGACACTTCTGATAATATACAAGACATTAGTTGAATCAATAATAAAATATGGAATTCTAGTATGGGGAGGACTTTATAACAACGCATTAAACCCGTTGAATGTTGTTCAAAATTTCATACTACAAGTCATTTCATATAAAGACAGACAGTATCCAACAACTCAATTATACAGTAGCGAAATTCTAAATGTTAGAATGCTATACTTTCATGCAAATTGTGTTTTCATAACCAAGAACCCTCAGCTTAAAAACTACCCTGCGCACTCATATAATACTCGACAAATTACAAACAAACTACTGACGACACCAAACTGTCATAAAGATGCAAGCTACAGGTTCACAACAACCATTGCACCAAAAATTTTCAATACTCTACCGCTGGAAATTAGGAACATAAAAAACTCTAAACTATTTTCAAAAAAATGCAAACATTATATTACAAACAACATTATAGAATATATGAATATCTTATAATACCAAAACTAGTAATCTGATTTTATACAAGAGATATTAACTTAGTATGTAAGTATATATAATAATGATATATGTTAGTATATACTGTAGGTATAACGTATTATATTAGTGAATAAGTAGAATAGAAAAATACACATACAGGTGTGCTGACACCTAGGTATCTAAAAAAGCAATGAAATAATATATGAAATGGAAACGATTGATGTAATCATAATTATAAATGTAATGTAATGTAATATTCTTAGTCATAAGTTAAATTGTAATTAAATTGTAATTGTAATTAAATTGAAATTGTAATTGTAATTAAATTAAATGTCACCTTGGTCCCTCTGCTTCTGAGAATATTATTCAATTCATCTATTCTCAAATGGCCAATTTCATTTGCTGCAAGACTCATTATCAAAACCAAATTGAATCATGTAAATTGTAAACGCCCCAACCCTCGTCTCCTACAAGCCCAGAATTGACATTTGTCAATTGACACGTCAATTTGACGCAAACGGGACGTAATGTGATGGCGCCATCTGGCCCAAGCTTGCTTGCGTTGCATCTCCCATTAGTAAAGTGATTAGAAATTCAAAAAATTTATATTTTCTAGAAAATGACGTTGGTTTCATAAAGTTGAAATTTGGACGCCATAAAAATACTTCACCCAACTTATTCTCTATCAATTTCTGTAGATTAACTCACTGTACAAGAAACATTCTCCAAATCACACAATAAAGATCTGAACCTTTAAAGTTACACTTTAATTCCTGGTTCATAATAAAAATTTGTAGAATTCATATGTACACAATATTTTTGCCACTTTCAAGATCAGTGCAGAATACTGTTTTATCTCAATAACTAAAGTAAATGGGTACCCAAATAAATTTCAATAGCAAATATGGTTTTCATGTTCGAACACCTGATTAAATGCATTCAACCTTATATGTTTCCGTAGTTACTGTTCCGTTCGCTAAGTCTTGTTTGAGATCGTCCTTGGCATCCCAATCCCAACAACCAATATTTGCTTAGATCTAATAGTTGATGATTGAGGCTTTCAAAATCTCCTTGGCTTGGATCCTCCGATTCTCTGCCTCCTATGGGATACTTAATTCCGCCAGTCTATCTTGTGTACAAATAGTTAACTAGTGATGTTCATTATTGTGTATTTATTGATCTCATATCTGGATTAAAAATCCAATTGATGATTAACGATCTGTGATTAATAATCTGTGATTTACGATCTGTGATTAACGAGTTGTGATCTACGAGTTGTGATTAACTAGCTGTGATTAACGACCTGGGGGAACTATAGCATCAAACAAAAGAAAAATATCTTTGACGTCTATATGTCTGACGAACCTACTTTCAACTTTAATTATTTTTAGTTCAAAGTTTACCAAAACACAAATTTCTTGAATTGTTTTAAAAATTAGGAAGTTATATTCACCTGTTGAAACGGAAACATTCTCAATCTGATGTTATGAATATCCTGTTAACTGATTTTAACTGATAATGATATTTTCATAGTGCATCATATTGTATGCATTGAATTTCAAATTTTCTGACAATTTCATTTCCAATTCTCCGCCTGTTAAAAGAACCATTATTTTCTGGTGAAATGATTTCAAAATATTATTCTAATTGCACCACAATAATATAAATGTGGTTGCTTATTGAAATAAACCCAAATAAGTACAACCATAAGCATTCAGTTAACCTAAAACTCAAAGGGTACAAAATATGAAAAACAACAACACGATGATTTATTTGTGCAATACTAGTCAAGTTTAGATATGTGTGTGCTCCTCAAATTCGATCAAATACAGTGAGAACTAAAGTCATGTAAATACTGTGTTTGGTATTAAACTGTGAGGCAGAGTGCAAGCCATCCACTGATAAATACAAATCTGTTGAACAACCAACAATAAATGCATAATTTGCAACAGAAGTGTTTAGCATTTCTCTGTTCTTGCCTTTTTTTTGTGTTCTGACCAAAGAAACCACATGGTGCCAAAAAGAGATAACTGATAAAGTAAATTATAAATGCGTTAGTCCAGTGGATTTAAGCAGAATTCCATGTTATGTGTGAGAATAGTCAAGATGAAATAAAAATTTGTAAGCATTGCAGAAAAAGTGTGAAATTCTCCATTGAATGTGAGTTCTGTGAAACATACTATCATCCTAGCTGTGCGCGACAGGCTAGGTTGTATGTCAGCGTGACAATAAAGAGTACGTAAATTGTGGCCACACTGATAGTCAATTTACCTCCGATACCAGATCTGAGTGATCCAAAAATGGATGAGAGGAAAATCAAATCAATCTTCAAGGAACTGATTACTGAGTTCTTGAATCCATTTAAGAAAAATATTGAGAAAGAGTTTTCTGAACTAAAGAAATCTACCCATCACGTATCTAACTCGGTTGATGAACAGAAAACTAATCTTGACAAAGTTGTATGTGAACTACAGCAATTACGGGTGGAAAATGGTAAATTAAATAAAATAATTGAAGAAATTGAGGTAAAAATAGCAGCCCTCAAAACTCAATCTACAGAAAATTAACGTGTACGCATCGTTAACCAGGCTGAAGCTACAAATTTATCATTATTACAAACTGAGGAGGCCACTTCTGAATGGGAAGAACGTAAGAAGCGTAGCAAAAATATTATATAACAAATATAAGTGAGTCTACAAAAAACGATAAGACACAGAGGACTCTAGATGAAATCGATAAAGTACAACGCTTACTCTCTGATATTCAACTGCTTGATCGTAATGTAAAGGTATTTAGACTGGGAAAATTTGATCCAAATAAAGTAAGACTAGTGAAAGTGATATTTAATACAGAAAAGGATGCTAAGCAAGTCTTTTTCAATAAGAATAAATTACCTGGTAGTGTTAAGGTGTTTTTTGATCAAACAATGACTCAAAGGGAATACTACAAGCATGTTAAAGATAATTTTAAGGAGATGGTTGAAAAGGGAGATATTTCTAAAACTATAAAATATGTGAACTATGTCCCTGAAATTGTTAAATCTTAAAAAAAAGTAGAGCCTAATATTCGAAATCGTTATGTTAGTTCTCCTAGTTATGATCAACATATTATATATTCCAATGTTAATAGTTTTTCAGCTCACAAAGCTGATATTCTTCTGAACATTATTAGTTATAAGCCTTATGTAATTGTTCTTAGTGAAACATGTATCACTGATGATATTGATGATACTGAACTTTATATTGAAAGGTACCAGATGTTTAGATGTAATAGTTCAAGTCGTCATACGGGTGGAGTTTTAATTTTTGTAAGGGAAGACTTTGAAGTTAAGTCAAGTAAAACTCATATAATTGACATGGTGTATTGGTGTTTGTTCATAAAAATCAAAATAGGTAATAATCTATGGAACATTGGGGGTCTTTATAGGTCTCCAAGTTCCAGTAAGCCTGTTTTTATTGATGATCTGGAGGATGTAATAGAAAAAAAATTTGCTGGTGGTAAAAGATGTTTATTGATTGGTGATTTTAATTTCAATTTTTTTAGTACCGAATATTATGAGAAGAAAATAAAAACACTATTTAATATGTATGGGTTGGATCAAGTTGTTCAGGATTTTACAAGATGTTGTAATGACACAAAAACTTTAATTGATTATGTTGTTACTAATTACGATAATGTGAGAGCAGTTGTAAATGAACCTAACATTTCTGAGCATGGCATTATATCCATTAATTTATCTGCCGACTACATTAGATTGCCTGAAAAATCAATTACTTTTAGAAAATTCACAGATCAAGGGTACCATAATATAAATATGAAATTAATCTCTTGTAATTGGAACAATAATTCAGTTAATGTTGATAATATTTCGCTAATGAAATTGTCCCTGAAAAAACCATATATCTTAAAAGTAATTATGTACCCTACTTTGATGATGAACTTTAAGGAAAAAGACGTTTAGCGTAATAATGCATATTACAATTTTAGGCATTGCGAGGGTGGTCTAAAAGAAGAACGCTGGAATGTCTATAAGATCATTAGAAATCAATATGTTGTTTTACTAAGAAAAAAAGAGAGATTATATTATGAACAAACGACTAACAACAATACAAATAATAGTAAGGAAATGTGGAAGTGTCTTAAAAAACTTGTTAAGCCAAAACAAGATGTTGTTAGCCGTATCCAGTTCGAGATTAATCACCAAAATGTAATTTTAAATAAGGAACTAGACATTGCTGATAATTTTAATTAATATTTTATACAAAGTGTAAATGAAATAACATCAGTTTTCCAAAATGTACAGCAATGGAGACATGATTACCCTGTTATATTAACTAATTTCACTGAATTCGTGCCTTTAAAAATTAATGAACTAAGAAATATTATATTCTCTCTTGACAAAACTAATAAATCAGAAATTTTAAACAATAACTTCTTAAAAAATAGTTTTGATGTAGCTGGATATGCAATATTGAATTTAATTAACACATCACTTAGAACCTGTGTGTTTCCTGATCAATTTAAGGTTCCTACTATTGTTCCTGTACCAAAAATTAGCTCAATTAAAGCTGAACATTTTAGGCCATTAAATATACTACCTACTCTTGAAAAAATGTTATAACTATCTGTATATAACCAATTAATTCAGTACTTTGATAGCAATGAATTGTTTCTAGGCAACCAATCAGGTTTTAGAGCTAGACACTCATGTGAAACGTCTCTACAATTTTTAATAACTGAATGGAAAGATATAATTGATAGAAATCAGTACATTGTTGCGACATTTCTTGACCTTAAAAGAGCATTTGAAACAATTGACCAAACTATTCTACTTGAAAAATTAAAGTATTATGGGATATCGGGGATTGTTTTGGAAAAGAATTGTCAGATGAACTTATAATTGAGAGTGGCATACCTCAGGGCAGTGTGTTAGGCCCGTTGCTTTTTATTATTTATTTAAATGATATTAACCACAGTTCTGGATCACACAGTATAAATATCTTTGCTGATGATACATTGGTTTATTGTATACATGAAAATTTAGATCAGGCAATTGTTGAAATGAATAGGTCTTTCAATAGCATTGAAACATATTTATTTAATAATAAACTTAAACTAAATGTCAGTAAAACAAAAAGTATGATTTTGACATCATCTTATAAATATGATCAAATTGTTTCGGCAAATGCTGTTATAAAAATTAATACTATTAACATTGAAAATGTAACTGAAATAAAATATTTGGGTTTTATAATTGATAAAAATTTAAAACTAAATAGACATTCCGATTTTATTTGTTAAAAAATATCCAAAAAACTTTTTTTTTTCTCTCGTATATGTAAGAAAGTATCTATGTATGCTAGGTTGACTCTTTTTAAAAGTTTAATTCAACCTCATTTTGATTATTGTGCATCATTACTTGTTCTACTTGGTAACAATAAAATAACACAATTGCAAAAGCTTCAACATCGGGGTATGAGATTAATATTGGGATGTAGCCGTTACACAGCAATTAAACTGATGTTAGTGTCTAAACTGGTTCTCAGTTGAAGAACGTATATTATTTATGACTATGATCTTTATATTTAAACTGCATGAAGGATTGCTACCCAATTACTTTCAAAAGTTCATAGTGAAAGTTAATGAAGTTCATGAGTACAATACGAGAAGAAATAACAATTTTTACATTAAAAAAACTAACACTAAATTTGGAATGAACAGTATGTTTCATAAAGGCTTAAACGAATTTAATAAACTGCCACAATTCGTAGAAGAATCTAATTCAATAAAACAATTCAAGTCATCATTAAAGAAGTATATTAGTGACAGCTCATTGTGATACTTGGTATTCTTTCTTTCTCTTTTATCTTGTTATATTGTGTTTGTGGTTTGATTAACGTGATCCAACCTAGTAATCTAGTGCAAAGTATGTGTACTTTGCTTTACTTTACATGTACTCTCAAATGTTCGGTATATTCACATAGGGTAATCATGTGGTAAGATATTTATATATTTGTAAGTTACTTTGTATTTTGTTTGTATATTAGGCTTGCCTACTTATATTGAATAAATAAATAATGCTATTGGTCAAATTTGGCAGATGTCACTTTTCAACCTATAGCAAAGCTAAAACTAGAACCCGTGAAAAGTTCGCTTCAAAAAGAAAGCTGAGGAAATAAATATACCCTGTGTGGTCTGTTGTTACACTTTACTGAATTAAAACTGAAATGAAATTGGCGCCATCTGAAAATCTAGTAATCTCTATTATCAAGTAGGCAAAGTATCGCCAAGTTGATCCCAAACTTTTACAGGTATAAGTGCAAGCACCAGGGTTTTTAGAAATCTTAAACAAGAGTAAATAAGAACAGTGCTACCAACTGTCAATGGGCATTGACAGACCTGGAATCAGGTGTGTCAACGTAAATAGTAATTGTTGTGAAAATTCATAAGTGTTTACAGAGTGTTGAGAGGGAAACTTAATAAATAGGAATAAATGATACTTAGACTGTCAATATGGGTTCTGGCATTCATAGTCTCAGATTCTTTGGCAATACACGTCATTTCTAAAAATGTTCGTTTTTTTTTAATTGGATTCTTGTTCCAATCCCAAGTAGCATTTTAAGTGGACGGAACTTAGCGGCCACGATTCTGGAAAACTTTGAAGTGTTTGGCCACAACCACTGCCACATAATATTCACGGTTCTATCACGAGGCGGCTACCAAAATGGGGAACAATTTTTTGGTGGCTGCTACGTTCCGATCTACGTTCCTGGATCTCAGATAGCCACATTCCAACCACGTTGTGGTCACCTGGCAAAAACGTGGATATGTAGTGGCCGACACTAGACACGTTAAACAACTGACTGATATGTAGCTCGATCTCTGTTCAGCAACATATTTTTGTGATAAATGTTCCTCATTCTTCCATTTTGCCTGATTCATTTCTAACCCCCGATCAACTTCAACATATAAACATACAAACACGTAAGTAAGTATATTGAATTTGGATACTTCTGATCGGGATAAAATTAAAACGATTGAAAGTTTTATGTGAAATATGGGCTTTGTAGCTCGATTGTGAGCAAGCGCCATCTGAATACACTTTATTTAAGGAAAACATAATTTCGAAAATAACTCTCCTCTGAAATTATGTACTTAAATCCCTCAAACATTGTTTTATCAATCTTTTGGTTAGTTGAAACAAATACTTACGTAACAAATTACTACGTTTGATGCAGTGCTGTGCAGTGATAAACCACATGCGGATACGAATTTCTAATGGTACATTCTGAAGTACTCCCGGCAATTCATTTTCTAAAAAGTCTCTGTAAGTTGCGCCATTCAGTCGGAACGGAAGAAAGAAAGGACCTATCAAGTAATTATTAATTATTGCCGCCCATGCATTTACAGAAAATTGATACTGATAATGTCTTTCACTAACTGCGTGCGGATTTTCCAGAGCCCAAACATGGTTGTTATGAAAGTTTGTGATAGCATTTCGGGAGAAGTTCCCTGGTCCGTGAAGAGTACATATCTTAAAAATTGAGGATTTCCAGCCAATTTTCTCAAAAACCTCTGACACATAGTAATGCGATGGGGAAAGTTTCGTGGCAAAAGAGCTGGTACTCTTTGAATATGGTATGGATAAAATTGTTGATCGTGGATAATTCTCCAAACTGTGGACTGAGTAGAATTGAGAGCTTCAGCAATTATTCTTGTACTTGTTTCTGCATTCTCCTCGAGAGCGTACGAAACAGCTTCTTCCAAATCTGGGGTTTGGACTGCTCGTGGTCTTCCAATAATATCAGCTGCCCTCTTAAAGCTACCTGTTTCTGCCAAACGACGGAGGAGACTGGTAAATGTTGGAGCTGAAGGCAGTACTCGATTAGGAAATCACTCCTTGTAAATATGTCTTGCTTCGCGCGCATTGCCATCCGTAAGGCCATAAACAAAATGCATATCGGCTAAATAAGCATTACTGTTTGAATAATCCATTTTTTCAAAATCAGTGTTTTGAAACTTACAGAAACTTCAACAAAATGTTTAACTGTCACATAATATGTGATTACCAAAACTAGTTACTTAAACGTCAAATTCATTTCCTAAGCATTCTTGTGAAAAATGCAAAATAATGGTAATAACCTCAACACGCATCGATTATCAAATAATCGACTTTCAAGTTCAAATATCTAGAAAACGGTTGCTTATAGCAACTTGTAACAAGTGTAGCTTTTTTACGTAGATATGATAGAAAAATTGTTTTTTTCAAAAAAGAAAAAGACGTGTAGGTGGCGCCCCCTACGAGTAAGAGCAATAATAACATCAGGTTCGAATTCGACACCTCAAAAAACCTCTCAATACCAATTTTAGTTCAATTAAAGTCAGTATTTCGAAAGTTATTTAAAAAAAAACGAAAATGAAAATAAAACAACACCCTATTTCTTGGAAACGAAGCGTTTCCGGACATATATTTATTTGGACAACTCATATTAGAATATTGTGAGAAATCACCACCTGAAGTTTGTCAAAGTACTTTTGAATCACCCTGTATATTACTAAAACTTCCAGTATTTAAAATAATCCTGACCACAAAAACTTATCCACTGTGTATGGGGCAAATGCAAAATACTATAACAAAAATCCTTATTTTTTTTAATTTGGCAGTTTTGTTTAATAGCTCCTTCAAATAGCTTCAGTGTGTGCTTGTGTGCCGACCCACACAAATGGAAACAGTATTCTAGGACGGGGTAAATTTGAGCTTTATGAATAATGAGATTCTGATTATCGATTTTATAACTTTTTTCAGAGTATATCCTGTTGGATCTATTTCTATTATATCTATATTATAAACTTTGTGTTGCAGGAAATAAATTATTATTATTGTTTCATTGAGTGGTAAGGTACGAAAAATTACTTGTAAATAGAAAGGCCTGCAAATGATTGCTTTCTCATTAAAAATTGTTTCTACACATGTACCCAAATTTGCTGTTTCTTAGAAACTCAAGTCTATTATATAAAATATCCTTTCCATGCAAATCAATTTATTCTTGTGTTTCAAAAACATCTTGTTTGCAGGTGAGCGTTTGGACGACTGGCTGAGAGACGTTGATGCAAGAGCAAATGCTGGTATTAAATTTGGCAAGTCCAAAGGATTCATCAAAACTGGAGATCCCATCGTTGTGGTAACAGGATGGAAACAGGGTTCCGGTTTTACCAACACCATGAGGATTGTGTATGTATCTGATCAAGTGCAGAGTATCTGTCTTGGCATTTGCAGTGACAAATAATAAATTCAACCTAATTCTACTAACCAATAACACAATAACATTACCATTATGTATTTTTGTAATATAGGTTCAAATTATTGATGTTAATGTGAGCTTTCTGTTTGGTGTGCATGAAATCAATTGAAATATTTTTCCAATGAGTTGGATTACTGCTTGGTTATCGTTTCTGCTTATGTCTTTCGTTGTAATGGCGTTTGGAGTTGGGGAATTCACAAATACGGCTAGGGGAACTTGAAACAAATCGTAAGTCAAAAAAATAAACATTCTTACACATAGTAGACAAACAAATGATGTCAATGCTATTGGTGAGGTTAGAATTTATACTATTGGAGCAGAAGTCTTTAAACATTCGATCTTTTGCAAGCATTCATATCCTGAGCAAATATAGGCCAAAAAAAAATTTATTTTTATTTTTCAAGTATATTTTTGTGAAGAGAAGATCCTACATTCAATTTCTTTTATATTATATTGCTCAACTTGGCCCATTTTTTAACTCTATCCATATAAGAGATCCCATGCATAACTCGAATTTGAATAGATCTACTACAAAAATTAAACTCTGATGAATAAAATATTTTAAAAAAGTTCAGAAAGACTTACAAGATTTAAGCATATATCTAGGAGGGTGGACTGAAAAAAATCCGACCCAACAAAGATACAAGAAATTTTTTCTTCAAATTTATTTTAATTTTTCTACATAGTCTACACACTTCTCCGAGAGATGCTCCCATCTCTTCAACTCGCCAAAGTAGCACTAGGCATCTTTCTGTGCAAAATAATTGTTTACAAAGGTGAAAATCTCTATCTTCCGAGCGCAACTTTTAGCTTGGAGAACAGAAAAAAGTCTCTTGGAGCTAGATCTGGTAAGGAGGGTGGTCAAGCAGTTCAATGCGTAATTTGTGGATTTTTGCCCTGGCAACTGCTGAGGTATAAGACGGCACATTGTCTTGGTGAAACAATTTTTTTCCGCAATTTATGCCTTTAGCTTGTCAAGTAATGATGCCGTAGTATGCTCCTGTAATGGTTTTTCCTTTTTTAAGATAACTCTATGACTATCCCAAAAAACAGTCACCATCATTCTCCCAGCGGAAAAAAATAGATTTTGCTTTTTTTTGAGCTGATTCCCCCTTCGCAGTCCAGTGTTTTGTGAGTTAGCAAACGCTGCACCCAACGCACGGACAGCTTTTCCGTAACCAATTTTTCATGCAATATGTGACAAACACGATCTTTGGACATATTCATAGCCTCGCTATGTTTCTCGCTCTAATTTGGTGAACTTGAGAGATGATATCGTCAGTGGTTGCAGTTTTTGGATGACCCAAACGTTCAACGTCTCCCTAGTTGGTACAATCACATTTAAATTCTGCTGCCCAAAATTTCACGGTGGTAAATGATGGTGCAGGGTCCCTGTACACAACATCCAATTCGTCTTTAATTTGCATAGGCATATTGCCCTTCAAGAACAGATATATAATAACAGCTCAATACTTTTTTCACAAAAACCTTACATCAACCTACTCAAACGATTGTCAAACAACAACTGGGCGTCCAAAATGGCTGCATTTTGGTGATGCGCAAACACATTCCCTAGCTTAGATACACCTCCCCCCCCCCCAAAGTTCAAAAAGAGTACCACAAAAGAGTCCATTGAAGTTTTATCGAAAGACGATAATTTTTTCCCATGCCGTATGATTTCCAGTGCGGGGGGCCCGGGTCTGAATATTTTTTTGCTGCGCTTTTCGGGGACTTTTTATAACGAAGAAATTTTCTAGAGTCGATTGGCGCGGGGGGCCCCCTTCAAAAATCGCGTTTCAAATTGAAAAGTCTTTTGAAATTTTTCGATTCCGTCGAAAATAATTTCCTAATTCAACTGTCTCAAGGCGGAAGTACCTTAATAGATACTATATGATATATAAAGACTAATAAATTGAACTTCGTCTGTTCATAATTTGAAGATCTATTTCAACCTTTGACCTCAAATGCCTTGTAACACAGAAAAATATCAATAAAGAGTTTTACATTAAGAATAAAAGAATATCACTTTAATTTTGCCTTTTTTATGTACAGAAATGGAGTTGTCATATTTTCATGGGATCTCTTAATTCATTTACCAACATTGTTGAGAAGTCAAAAACTAACTAAAGTTTATCTTTCAGTCGCAGATGATTCCACATCTGATTTTATGAACATCCTGTTCATATTTTCAAACAAATCAATTATTACATTTTATAGGTGTAGACCGGTCTTGATGTTCCATCCTAGAAATGAATCAGCTTCTCTAACCTCACTAATATGAACTATGTAGGCATTTGATATTTACTATTATTGACAGTATTATACAGGGTGACTCAGGGTTAAACCGCCAAACGTTTAGGATCGTTTTTTTAGGTAAAAATAAGTTTTTTTCCTATAAGTATGTGTCCTAAGTTGCTTTGTTTTCGAGATACAGGGTGTCAAAGTTTTTATAAAAAAACAGTTTTTCATCAATATGTATTACTCTAAAACCTTTTGGCTGGTTTTGATAAAACTGTAACAGGAAAAAACTATCTGATATTAGGACAAATCTATTTATTTTATTAGAAAACAGGTAACTTTCAAAAATTCAAAAAACTGCTCAACATGACCACCACCTTTTTCAATGCAAAGTTCGCACCTACGGATGACAGATTCTACTGCACAGCACTCTGATGGCATGATCTCTCGTGCTGCTTGAACAATCCTTTCCTCCAACGACGAAGATACTCTCCAGAGTATCTTAGTCGTTGATGGGCTCAGCATGAACTTTGGTTTTCATTGTACAACATACAAAAAAGCCCTAGGGGTTTAGTCAGGAGAGCGTGCAGGCCAAGGAAAGGGCCTACCTTGACTGCGACCTATCCAACTTTCAAGAAAAAAATTGTGCAGCCATTTGTTGGACTGGTAGAGTGTAATGAGCAGTACATCCGTCTAATTGGAACCATCATTTTGCTCTATTATTTATAGGCATGTCATCTAACACTGGTTCAATCATTTTATAAAAAATGAAGGTGAGCTGATGCCATCCAAACGTTGCACGAAAATTCATGTCGAAAATAGCTGACTTTTATAGCACGAGGATTTTCATGCGCCATGTGAGCATTTTTATAAAAACTTTGGTACCCTGTATCTCGAAAACGAAGTAAGTTAGGTAGGTCACATGCTTATAGGAAAAAAAAATTTTTGCCTATTGAACTGATCCTAAACTTTTGGCGGTTTAACCCTGGGTCACCCTCTATATTCAGTTTTTTCATTTGCCTTTCATTTCACCATTTTCTTTAATTTCCTGATCATACCTCTCAAATTCCGTGGTTTTGGTCTTCCTGGCTAGCTTATGGGCTGTGTTTATTTATTTAATGCTAGAGTAGACTTGTGATTAATTTTCATGATTTTTTTTACAGCATTGTATGATAAATTTACAATCATCTTTAGCCATCAATTAAGTAGCTTGTGCATTCGATAAAACAAGTGATGTATGTATGGTATTTGATATAATTTATTTATATGAAAATTCAATTTGTGAATGTTTTAAAGGTATATAATCAATTGTATTCAATAATAAAAATAAACATGTCTAAATGTAATAAAAGTCGTTTTTATTCGAAACTTTTTTATTGTAGTTTCTTATAATAAATTAGTTCCCATCAATGCAGATCCATGAAAAAATTCGAGTGTGTCCTAAGACTTTGGGCACTGGTGATATGATGTTACTGTAAAACATTCTCGCCATTTAACATTATCTTTTTCAGCTTTTATGCTCCCATTTCCCTAGATTAATATATGAGTATTATTAGTGACGTTTGCCCAGGAATAAAAAAGTACAAAACCCATTCATAAAACCGACTACAATTCATCTTTTTTACTACCTATATAAGGAAGTAAAAAGTTTTTAATATCTTCCACAGTCCTCTTTCCTGTATAATCTTTCACAAATTGACCATTTTTGAACAACTTAATTGTTGGGAATCCAGAAATTTGATACTCCTCTGTTACTTCGGGGTTTTCTGTACAATCCACCATGGCCAAGCACTTGGAAAATCCTTCTGCATGCAATTCTCTAGCAGCTGATACATAATCGGGCTTCATTTTTTTACAGTGGCCACACCAAGGCGCATAAAACATTACTAGCACTACATTATGTTTATTCAGTTGTTGCTTGTAATTCTCGTCGTTCAAATGGAGAACTGACGAATCTGTAATCCACTTGTCCTTAGATGGAGGCGGTGTGTTGGATACTTTCTCTGGGTCAGTCATGAACTCCACAAATTCTGGAGCCTAAAACGAAATTGGCACCATTGAATTAAACTGGTTTAAACTAAAAAATCGCACATTTAAAAAAATTTAATATTTTAGTGTCCAAACAGAAGTGTGATAAATCCCAATACTGGTCTACCATTTTGATTTAAATTGTAACAAAACGCATATCTATTTTGAACGAAAATATTTTGTTCTCAAGATTCGTTGGAATTCACTTTTTACAATGAAAATGTAACTGGTGGTCAGAAAACAAGATATTTTGAGATTATTTCTTTTTAAATTCATCGAGGACATTTTACAGAGAAACATGTTTATTTCTTCAAATGGTCTCCAAAGGGTCGAGTACCCAAATCATTTCAGTGGGCTATTTCCGGTCAAAGATACGAGAAGTCTGAAATGGTATTACCAAAACAGATGGTCGGTTAGTACAGTAAAAATAGTAGTCTAATCGACAAGTTGAAAATGGTCTAAAATAGAGATACTGCTCTTAAAATTATGTGTGATAGCTCATTGGACCTGGAATAACGCCCAGAAAAATGTGCCAAAAGCATGTATTAGCACATAAAAAATTGCAAAAGTTATAAACAATTAAAAATGAAAAAAAATTGCATTTTGTTTTTTGCCAATATTTAAGAAATTCCAAAAAGAGATTCTGAAAGAGGAGGAAATTTCCAATAAAAAACTCCCAGCTCCCGGAACTCTATCTCCATTATTTATAATTTTAATTTAACCCTGAAAATGGGTCTCCGCGCGACATTTTTAGGTTGCGCGCGTGGCGTCAAGAGCGAGTACGACACATTAATTAATTTATTTAGGGTATTAATTTTTTTTTTAATTTGAAAAAATTATGGTGTATTCTGAACACTATAAATAATTTAGTCCCGTTGGAAATTGTAATTTTTCAACAAGTTAAACGATTGTTAACCAACAAAATTTTCTCAAACTGTCGTCTTAATTGTGAATGAAATTTTTTTTTAAATGATTGTCGTAAAAATGTTTTGCTTTGTAGAGCCTTACTTAACAAGATCACGCCATAAAAGTTTAAAAAATATTCATACTTCGTTTATAATAATTTTTGTACTTGAACAAAAACTAAAAAATCCAAGTGATGTGAAAAAAAATTTTTTTTTTCTCAATTATCATATTGTTTTTTTATTAATACAAGATATAAATTGATTTGAAAAAAAAAGACATTTGTTGATAAATTTTTTATAAACAAATTGATTATTTCAATATTTTTGAATTTTTTTTTTTCATAACTTCATTATATCACAAATATTATGATTTTTGAAAAAAAAAATCCTTAATAACAATTTTTACTTGTTTATAATATTTTTTTAAATATTTCTATTGTTTAAATAATTAGTTGAGAAATATGTTTTTTTTAAAAAATCATAATTGACAGTCCTCTATAAAGTAACAAAAACCTTTTTTATTTATCAACAATTCCATTGTTTATTAACTTACCAATTTGTTATAAACAACTTTTTAACTTTAAATTTTTTTTTTTTTAAACAATAAAAAAATAATTTTTTTTTTTATACTTTGTTATATATGGTTGTTTTTGTAAATTTTAGAAGTTTCAGAAAAAAAATATAACAAAGTTAAAAATTTGTTTTTAACAAATTGGTAAGTTAATAAACCATGGAATTGTTGATAAAAAATTTTTTTTGTTACTTTATAGAGGACTGTCAATTATGATTTTTAGAAAAAAAAAATTCTTAAAATTATTTACACAATTAAAAATTGTTATTAAGGAAATTTTTTTTTCAAAAATCATAATATTTGTAATATAATGAAGTTGTGAAAAAAAATATTGAAATAATCAATTTGTTTATAAAAAATTTATCAACAAATGGCGGGAATTATTTTTTTTTCAAATCAATTTATATGTATCAATAAAAAAACGATATGATGAAGAAAAAAAAAATCCAACATTACTTGGATTTTTTTGTTTTTGTTCGAGTACAAAAATTATTATAAACAAAGTATGAATATTTTTTTAACTTTTATGGCGTGATCTTGTTAAGTATGTATATAAGAAAGGCTCTACAAAGCGAAAAAAAATTACGACAATTATTTAAACATTTTTTTTCATTTACAATTAAGACAGAAGTTCGAGAAAATTTTGTTAGTTAACAATCGTTTAACTTGTTGAAAAATTAACTTTTAGTAAAATTTTCAACGGGAATAAATTATTTATAGTGCTTAGAATACACCATAATTTTTTTCAAATTAAAAAAAAATATTCAATATCTTAAATAAATTAATTAATGTGTCGTACTCGCTTTTGACGTCAGCAACCTAAAATGTCACCTGGACCATTTCAGCGTTAAATTAAAATTATAAATAATGGAGATAGAGTTCGAGCTGATTTTTGAAATTTCTCCTCTTCAGAATCTTTCTTCTTCAGAAATTTCTTAAATATTAATAGTTTATGAAATATTGGCAAAGCGATATGCCATTTTTTTTCATCTTTAATGTTTATGACTTTAGCAATTTTTTTGTGCTATACACTTTTCACATTTTCTAGTTATTCCGGATCCAATGAGCTATCACACATAATTTTAAGAGCAGTATCTCTATTTTAGACCATTTTCAACTTGTCGATTAGACTATAGGGGAAATAATTCATGAAGAGTTCATTAAAAAATCAGTAAAATAAAAGTTCCTTACTCACATCGGGGTTTGAAACTAGGACATAGTAAAAAATTTCAAGAACGTTAAAATCCCTTTATGTTTCTTATGTTGTGGATCACATTTAATATAAAAATAAAGGCAAAACACAGACTTTGTGGGATGACTTGTAATCAATACACAATCCGACCTCTCGGCGATCAATTGTATGATTGACAAAAATAAACATTTGATGAAATTGACAGAATTATTTGTTGATTAAATATACAATACCTGACCTCCAAACATGAATTTTACAAGGGAGGATATAAAACAAAGGTAGCTAATGATATTTTTAAAATAAAGGTGACATCTATGAAGGATTAAATTACTGGAAAGGAATCAAATATCAACAGGTGGCATACTGTAAAGTTGATAAAACAAAGTTGAAAATTGGAAAATAGAGCATTTCATTTATTAAAAATAAGGGAGTTGAAGAAATCAGTACAATCAAAGTTGATATGTTCATTCAATGTAGTAACATTACTGTTATTAATGGAGGAGTTGATTTTCAAAATTTCTAGATCCTCATCGATTTGAAAATTTTGTTCCAAATGTGATTAGTGAAAGAACTTTTTGTGTTGCTTGGAGAATGTTAGATCCAGGATGTTTTCCAATAATCTTGACATGTTCCATGACTCTGGTAATGATCTTTCTTCTACTCTGACCGATATATTGGGCACTGTAAGTTGGGGAAGAACAAGAAATCCTGTAAACACTAGATCTGTTATGTAAAATTGTTTTTAACAGCTTTCTCAGGTGTTTGACCAACCCTCAGAAGTTAAAGAAAACTTGTACGAGTTAAGATCATGGGGGCCTAACCTTTTATAGTGGGATCCAATACCACTCTTGTGGCCTTGAAAAATGTTTCACCAGCTGCGGGAGTAGAACCCGTGCCGGGTAGAAACAGTGGACACAAGACCAACGCTCGTGCCCACATGAAAAAGAACAGACTGATTTTCGTGACTTCACTTTGTTTACACAGGGTCTTATCAATATTGGTAGTTATTAAATATATGTATAATATGGGTTGCATTGAGAGAAGTGCATATACAATAATTTGATTTTTATCTCAGAACTTACCCAATGGGGGAGTCATATTATTATTATTTTTTTTTACGGACATGCCAATTTACAAAAAACATAAATATTTAAGAGACAATTCTTATTTTCTATAAATATATATATATATATATATATATATATATATATATCTACAAATATAAACATAATAAACTAAAACTAAGTTATAACAAATTAATGTGCCTCATTTGACTTTTGAATGAATATGTGGATGTATCGAATAAATCAATTATTCCACTATTTTTATTTGCTAATTAAACTACCCTTGTAGTTGACTCATTTTGACCATAGTTCGTACTGTGATGAGGAACCATGAACAGTTCTGAAATTCTTGTTCTTCTGGGATTGACATTTAGATTAATGAGTTCAATTAAATTTGGACAACTTATAGCTCCATTTATAACCCTGTGCAGAAATCTGTTCCAGCTCTTCGATGTTCTAAACTTGATAAATTTAATATGTTCAAAATGTCAGAATATTCATAGTCTCTCCTCTGATAACCAAGTTTAAATGCACATGACCTTAAAAATTTATTTTGAACTCTCTCAATGTTGATTGATTTTGATAAAACGGATGAGGAACCATACATACATACAATTATATTGAATAACTGATCGAACGAGAGAGCAGTACAATATCTTGGAAGTGCAAATGGAAAATTGATCTGAAGATCTTTGAATGAAACCTAATAATTTGAATGATTTAGAGACAATATTATCAATGTGTATCTTAAATGTTACTTTGGAGTCAAATAATATGCCAAGATCTCGAACACTATCAGCCACTGGCAAATAAACATTTTTTATTTGGTAAGAGTATTGAATTATCAAATGTATTCATAGAAAACTTCCCCTTTATAAAATCCGAATCACTCTTATCAAAGCCAACAAAAGACGTGTCATGGTTTTATGAAACCAGTTTAGTGAAAATCATTCAGTGAAGTGAGTGTCTTTGGTTTGCTTTAATATGGATTTTCATCAAGTACATCGGCCACATCAAGTACAAATCACTCTTATCCAGTTGTCGATGATATAGTTGGTCTCACATAATACTGCTATACGTGGGCATATCTTTCCGCTGGCATTGAAAAGGACTAGAACTGTCAAATTCTCGGCAATTAACGGTTTTATGACATACAAGTTTTTCCTCCCTTTTGGAGCAAGGAGTTTGCAGTATAAAGAAAAACTATTTGAAATTCCTTTTCTTCCAAAACTGAACTCCACTCATTTTCTTCTAAATTAAGAATAGCTTCAGCTTTATTTAGTCTTGTAGTTTACCTAATTTCAGGATGACGTTTAGTAAAGATGAGATACCATCTTTCACCAAGCTTTTCTTTCTTTAATAAATGTTACTCTTCTATTTCCTTCAGAATTTCCGTTGCTGCGTACAGTAAAATCCAATGCTTATATGATGCGCCGATCTCGAATTTTTGACAGAGCTTAAACACTCTGAATGTCCTGCACAATCACACCTCATCCATGGTTCACTACACTTATAGAGAGTGGCACTGTAATCGAGGCAAGCCGCACATTCAGCGTTTATCTCCATCCTTCTAAGCCGATTGATACTGATGCTTCCATTTTCCAATCAGTTTGCCGCAGCGTACACTGTTGTCATTTCATCACATCTGGTCGTGTCTTTGTTCAGTGTTGAGTAAAATTAATATTTTTCATCAGTCAAACATATTTTTTTAATGCCATAATAGTAGTGCATTTTTTTAAATCTCAAGATCCGTTCAGCATCTATAATAAAAAATGTGAGCAAAGTCCTATTCTTTCATGTGTTAGGAATAAGCATCACATACAAAAAGACCCATTTTTAATTGCAAATTTCTGACAATTGGGACGGTGGATCGCCTTAAAAATTTGTGAGTCGGTTCAGGAAGGTTAAGTTTACATCATATTGAAATATCAGGCGATTCCTAAGATATGAACGACTACTGAATTACCTTAATTGCAATTTTGACAAAGAATAACCACATTTAGCTAAATTAATTACCCGCACAGCAATTTTGTCTTCTCCTTTGTAAGAGGTTGTGGTCCTGATTTCCTGATCTTTTTAACCGAAGAAACCAAAAAGGAGAAGGTTCTCTAGTGGAAGCGTATTTTTTTTTATGTATGATCACGCATAACTTTTTACAGAGCAGTTTGATTCCGATGATTATTTTTTCCTTGGATAGGGTGTACTTCGAAGTTGGTCTCATTTGAATTTGAACAAAAAAATCCATCCCCAAGGGTAGCAAAATGGAGGATATTGATCGTTCACCCTCTGAATTTTGGTCCGTTAACCGATTCTATCAGGCATAACTTTGTAGTGGGTTTTCCGATATGGATGATCCTTTTTTATTAGATATGATATACCTCATAGCTGATCATATTCCAATTTGGAATGAAATAATCCACCCCTATGGGTAGAAAAACTTTTTAACAAAAAATTAAACCGACGAAATACGGAACTGAAAAGTAAAAAATAAACCTTCTTAGTCTCAATAACTAAGCTCCTAAACTAATGTAAGTAACTAATTTTGAGTCGGCGCCAAACAAACAAGCAAATGAATTAGGTAAGGCATAAAATGATGGCATCGAGTTGGGCGGTGACATTCTGATAATTTTTTTGGAATAATTTAATGATTTTCGTTGATTTTTTGTTTGGCGCCGACTCAAAATTAGTTACTTACATTAGTTTAGGAGCTTAGTTATTGAGACTAAGAAGGTTTATTTTATTTTTTACTTTTCAGTTCCGTATTTCGTCGGTTTAATTTTTTGTGAAAAAGTTTTTATTTTTCAATTTTTTGTGGCTGAAATCTACTAATTACTAACTGCTTGTTATCTGATTACTTCCAAAATACTTACTTACCCACCTTACTTCAATTATTACCAGTTGAATAATATGATTATCTACTTTTACTATTTGTGGTAATATAAATTATTTTTGTTGTTCTGGTTAGTTCACTTTGTATATCATTCCATCCTCTCATAGAATATAATGACTGTGATAATGACAGTAGCGATCTGTCATTGTCAACTACATATGTGTGCCAACGTTCACAAGTGAAAAATCAATTATCCCCTATTTTTCTACCCGTGAGGGTGGATAATTCCATTTGAAATCCGAATATTATCAACTATGAGGTATACCTTATCTGATAAAAGAAGAATCATCCAAATCGAAGATCCCAGTACAAAGTTATGCCTGATAGAATCGGTTAACGGACCAGAATTCAGAGGGTGAGTGATCAATATCCTTCATTTTGCTACCCTTAGGGGTGGATTTCATCTTTTAAATTCAAATGGGACCAACTTCGAAGTACACCCTAACCACTGAGAAAAGAATTATCGGAATCGGACGCCTCAGTAAAAAGTTATGCTTGATCATACATAAAAAAAATGATAAAAAAAAATATACGCGTCGAATAGAGAACCTCCTCCTTTTTGGTTTCGTCGGTTAAAAATAGGGGATGATTGATTTTTCACTTGTGAACATTGGCACTCATATGTAGTTGACATTGACAGATCCTCCTACATCCGTCACAATAATTACATTCTATGAAAGGATGGAATTATATACAAAGTGATGGAATCAACTAACCAGAACTTTCAAAAATAATTTATATTATATAGCAATGAATAGTTAAAGTAGATAGATAATCATATTATTTAACAGTTAATAGTTGAAGTGAGCTAGGTAAGTAAGTATTTTGGAAAAAATTGAAAAATAAAAACTATTTAACAAGAAATTGAACTGACGAAAAAATCAACTGAAAAGCAAAATATTAAAATAAACCTTCTGAGTGATAGTTGAGCTCCTAAACTAATGTGAATAACTAATTTTGAGTCGGCGCCAAACAAAGTAGCAATTGAATTAGGTAAAGCGTAAAATGGTGGCAGCGAGATGCATAGCGGCATTTTGATTACTTCTTCAAAGTAATATAATGATCTTCGATAAGTGTTTGTTTGGCGGCGAATCAAAATTAGTTACTCACATTAGTTTAGGAGCTCAATTATCATTAGGACTAAGAAGGTTTATTTTATTTTTTGCTTTTCAGTTGATTTTTTCGTCGGTTCAATTTTTTGTTAAAAAGTTTTTTCCCCTTTAAATATGAGACGGTGTGACCCCGGGTCTTGTTAGATTACATAAATTCCTAGATCTTGGTGGGTAGGTTCTTTCATAAACAAAAAAGAAACTAGCTTTATGAAGTCAACTATGGAAAACATCAGAGCATCGTCTGATAATGGAATATCATTCAGAAGGAGCACATCCCAAGTAGGTAGTTAGAATCAACATCTGCACTTCCAAGAAAAGGGTTTCCGATGACAAGAATCTAGCAGAAAGTGAGTAAAATTCCTTCGATTATTTCTTTCCCTCTCCTGCAACTGAAGTTATGGAATTGTACGACAACTGATAACAAGTCTAAGACAGTATGAAGAGAACAAGGTGAGTGTGAATCACTATATAGGTATGAGGTCCATACGCTTCATAGGTAACATTGTATGTACTTCCTACGATTCAACTTCAGCCCTACGCTGCAACCTTTCAATAATCTATCTCTATTTATTTCACACCTTAAATGAGAGAATATACTTTCTTGATAAAGCTGATAGAAAGAATAGTATCTTTAGAGTTAGTAAAACCAAATCTAGTAAATATTAAACCCGAATCTAGGAGACATTATGAACATGTAGGGATGACATTTCAACTTCTATGCTACCCTGTCATCTTCCTATAATATTTCTCTACTAATCCAATATATCAAATGAAAGAATACACTTTTATCATCAATCTGATATGCTTTTTACCGAGCTTGAGAGTTGAAAATAGAGTTCCAAAGTAAAAGTTGTCCTGTAGCGTGGGTTATCAACAAGACATCAAAGACCAAAGTTTATGGTTGAAATTTGGTAAATGCCGTATTTATTCAGGAGGGAAACCTGGTTCTAATTGTACAACAGATATCTTAGGCCATTTTTGTATAAGTTTCAGATTGCAAATCCATTCGGAAAATTCGAATATTGGCAAGTTTCAGTCGGAAAATTGGGAATTCTTCGAAACAAAATCCGTCTCCCTGGATACGATTCATTTCCTATAAAAGCGAGCATAAAATCAATCCTAGTCCTGACAACATCTCCTTCTATGGAATTATATTTAGGTACTGGCGACACAATAAGGGAGCCTCTCGTTCAAGATGGAATCAACGATACCAATCCCCTTACCCTTCGAGAGTCCGGGTCCGTAACTATTTAAATCAAATATGCCTTGAGTCTTAAGTATACGTTCTGTTGTTTATATCAGTTAGATGAAAGTTCTAAGAACAAAGACATAATTAGTCGTTTCATATACCACTCTCAAATCAGTACAATTAGGATTGATGGAATCAGCTTTCTTTAGTTGAATTGGTGTGGATCTAACCGTAACTTCGAGTAAAGTCTTGGTTTTATAAACCTTTTATACACAACGGTGAAATAGTGGAACTGAGTATGTTTATCTGGTCCCAATATTACTTCTTGCCATAAATAAATAAATCCCGGTTTTACCACTTGCAAAAAACCTTAAACTTAAAAAGTGATCGGGAAAGTAACGGTTTGTCTTATGGATGCACCCAAAATAATAATAATAATATCTTTATTGTCCATCAAGGACATGGACAACGTCAAAAAAAGAATAAAGTACACTGAGCACATAACATAATGAGTAAAACATTACAAAAATACGCACCTCACGAACTCAACACATATGAAAACTTTTCTCAATAGACAGGAAACGGTAATAATCATTCACAAAAATCAAACTTATAGAATAATTTTTCCTTCAAGTAATCAATGACTGAACTTCTGAATTTCTGAATATTGCTGATATCTTTCAACTGAGTTGGCAGCCTGTTATAAGCCTTCCTTGCTCTGTATTCAGTACTCCGTTTAAAAAAGGCAGTTTTGTGATGTGGAATCCTGAGGTCAGCCCGATTACGAGTTAACATATTCATTTCAGTTGAATATTCATCTGCATTTGTAGAGAACAAGTATTGGTGTTTCTTTACGAAAATAACCAGAGATAAAAAGTACAAAGAAGGTACTGTCAATAACCCATGTTTTGAAAAATATGACCTGCAGGAGGTAATATAATCAAGACCAAGAATACATCTCAATATTCGTTTTTGCAATATGAATATTTTATTTGAGTTTGAACTGGAACCCCAAAAAAGTATTCCATATGCGATGATTGACTGAACATGTCCATAATAATACAATTTCATTCCATATTCTGACACCTGTTCTCTCAGATATCTAATTACACCACAGACCGAAGCCAGTCTGTTTGCCAAGGTATCCACATGTAGTTCCCAGCTCATATTAGAGTCAATAAACACCCCCAAGAATTTTATAGATGGCAGCACCGGCACTGATTTTTCATTCAATATAACATACGGTGATTCAAATATATTTTTGGTCAGGTTGAACATTATAAGTCCAATTTTATCAGAATTTAATTTCAGGGAGTTCTCTGTACACCACTTGTCCATTTTCTTTGCCACATTTGATGCCGAATCAGCAAGTTCCTTAATATTGGTGCTGTTTATAATAACGGATGTATCATCAGCAATTTGAAAAGTTTGGCAGTTTGAACTGGAGAGGACAGATGGTAGAGAGTTAATGTACAAGAGAAAAAGAAGGGGGGCCAGGATTGATCCCTGTGGTACGCCTCGCTTAATTAATGTTTTTTCTGATGTGAATAACCTACCCTCTTGCATAATCGCAACTGCTTGAAACCTGTTTTCAAGGTAGGACCTCAATAAATTTAATGGGGTACCTCTAATTCCAAAGTCATCCAGTTTCTCCAACAGAAGGGAATGATCAACCATGTCAAAGGCTTTTGACAGATCAAAGTATATTCCCGCAGACAGGCTTTTGTTATCGAGATGAGTTGCTGTTTGTCACTGCATTGTAGATAGCCAATTCAGTAGACATTCCTATACGGAAGCCGAATTGTTCACTGGCAAGAATATTGTGTTTTTCACAGAAAGCAATAAGTCTTATGTAAATTATTTCTTCAACTATTTTGGATGGTGCAGGTAATATTGACACAAGCCTGTAGTTTTTCACATCAGTTTTTGAACCCCTTTTGTAGATTGGGACAACTTTAGCAATCTTCAAATAATCTGGGAAAGTACCAGTCAAGAAAAATTCATTAATAATGTGTTCCAAAACAGTACCAATAAAATCTGGGACTTTTTTCAAAATTACTGACGGAATTTGATCAAAACCACAGGAGTATTTAGGATGTAGTGCATGTAAAACATGTATTATCTCCTTGGCTGAGGTAGGTGCCCAAAAAAGAGAGTCCTTAATTAGTTCACGTTTATGATACTCTTGGGACGTGTTGCTGATCAAATCATAATATGATTTGAAGATGTCAGCAATTTCTGAAGGGTCCTCTACAGTAGACCCGCCACTGGTCAAAGTTATATTTCCATTTTTATTTTGTCTATTTGTTATGCGATTGAAGATATTCCACATTGTTTTAGATTTATTTCTTGAATTAGCTATGTTATTGTCATTTAACGATTTTTAAAAGTGAGATAACCATCGCTTATAGGCTGATCTTTCCATTTTATATCTTACAAGAATATCATCACATTTTGTCTCTGTGTATAATCTATACCAGTCCCTTACATACTGGGAGTAACATTTTATTTCTTGGTTTACCCAAGAGTTTTCACTACTTTTCGCTCTGGTCACCTTAGAAGTGAGAGGAAAAGCTACATCAAAATGATGAAATAGGATATTGTAAAAGGATTTATACTTGTTATTTACGTCCTCAGTTAAATAAACTTGTTCCCACGATTCACTAGATAGAGACTGATAAAAATTTGATATGTTATCATCGGAATAATATCTTTTGTATGTTTTCTGTTTTAAAAAAATTTAAGGTTCAATTTTAAAATAAAAAACTTGTCCAAAATGATCAGATATAATTGATTTGATTACCGTTGCTTGTGAGATGTCCTCTGATATATTTGTGAAAATATTATCTAGCAAAGATCCTCCTCTAGGGTTAGGTCTGGTTATTTCCGTGACTCTAGAATCTAATCCATATGAAAGAAAGAACTGCCTTACTGTGTGCATCTGTGCAGTTTCTACTAAGAAATCCACATTTATATCTCCACACACCACAACTGACCTTGGATGTTCAAAGATAAAATCCAGAAGCTCAGTCATTTTCTCTGAAAAAGAATCAATGTTGCTCTTAGATGAACGATAAACACATATGACTACAAGCGTAAGATTATTCAAGTAACAGTTTATACAAGAATATTCGAATATTTTCTCCTCTTGAATAACAGGTGAACTCATTGAACACTTGAGATATGGTGTTGCATTCTGGGGATATTGCAGTCAACAACTCTTTCACTCAGTTTTTGTTTTACAAAAGCGAGCAATTAGACTTCTATGTAAGGTGGGTGTACGTGAGTCATGTAAACCATTGTTCGTGAGAGAAAAAATTCTCACAGTTACTTGTATTTTCATTTTGGAATCTGTTTGTCTGATTCACAAAAAATACATTACATTAAGAGCACCGATACAAGCAAATTACTCAACCAGACAAGCAGCTGAATATAAAGTACCGCTCCCCATTCCAAAATCAAGTCTGACTAAGGATTCTTTGATTTATGAAAGTAAAAAGCTATACAACCACATACCCTACGAAATTAGAAAGGAAAGAAATTATATAAAGTTCAGATACCTTGTTAAAGAAGCCCTTGTAACAAAAGCTCATTACAATCTCGAGGAATACTACAATGAAGCTCTGTTGTGATTATTATTTTAATATACCTTTATTATTTTAATATACCTTTATAATATACCCTCCCATATATGTATTATCTAAACTGAAATTTTATTTTTATATTTTATCGTAACGACATGTGATCCTACTTTTAAATTATGTCTCTGTGTATATTTTTCTTTTTTCTTAGGCTTTCTGTCACTTGTGTCTGTATTTTTTAAAGTGTTATTTTTTTTAAAGTGTTATACAATTTAGATTTTAAGAAGCTTTGTCAATAAGAAGGTTTTTTCTTGGACAATAAAGTATATTTCTCTCTCTCTCTCTCATTTCAAATTTGATATTTTTTACAAATATTGCTGTACCTCCTCCTATGAATTTTTTACGACAATAAGAATTTGCCAAAGTATAGCCATCAAAGTGAATTTTGCTGATTTGATCCTCATTACACCAGTGTTTTGTCAAACAGAATATATTTACATTATATTCCTGGAGAAGGACATTCACCATTAGGGATTTACTTTTAATGCTATCAGTGTTAAGATGTAACAACCGAGTTAACTTCCTGGTACTATCATTATTATTGATCACAATGGATTGCTGGGGACAGATATTGATATTATATTTTTTTTCCTGAATCAAAAATTACCTCCTTGTTATCAGGGTGTTTGGTGAAGTTTAGTCTCTTTATACCTACCCCTCTGGGCCAGAAAATGATGTCGTACATTGAATCCTTGAATTCGAGGGAAGCATGGGCAGCGAAGCGGTTCAGCCTCCCTGGATCAGAAGGTATTTCTTTAACCCCCACTGCTTCATTTTCGAATTTTTCCTTTCCTTTTATATCCTTCATAATCATATCTTCAGTTACATGTTGCTTAACCCTATAGACATAAAGCCAGACTTTCTTGTCCTCTCCTGAAAAACCTTCTTTGGTGCTTTCAGCTGTTCCTAATGTCTTCTTGTATCGTTTCCTTTGATGACGCTGTTGGATGAATCCTGAATCACTGTTGGGATTACCTGATAAGCTCTGTTCTTTGTTTGCTTCAGAAACAACAGGTTGTGGTAGATTTTTCTTGTGTGGTAAGGAGTTTTGTTTTTGCGATTTTTCCATAGAAGTGCTAGGTAGTGGAGCGTTAACTACCGGCACTTTACTACTTCTATTCCAGATCAGAGTTTCATTTGTACCAGATCCATTGCATTCTCTTTCTACTTCGGTAAACCAGGGAGTTTGTCTAGTATTAATAAAAGTTCCGTCTGTTGGAGTAGTAGCCACGGCTTTGTTTACATGCATATTTTGTATTTTATCCAACAACAGGTGATTATTACTATGAAGAACATTGTTTTTATCACGGACTTCATTTAGGAGCTCCTTTAGGTATGTGATTTCAATGTCTAGCTGTTGAATTTTTGCATTTTCTTGAAAGACTTAGTTTTGAAACTCAACTTCACTTTTGCAGCATACAACTTTATTTCCATTAAACACTTTCAGTTTATTTGCCTTTTCA
The DNA here is from genome assembly GCA_018342105.1 of Gonioctena quinquepunctata. NCBI lineage: Eukaryota > Metazoa > Arthropoda > Insecta > Coleoptera > Chrysomelidae > Gonioctena > Gonioctena quinquepunctata. The sequence continues at coordinate 88,457 of JAFIRS010001732.1, read as the reverse complement.
GCACAACATCTATGGAAATCATATAGACAAATACAACACACATATACTGCACAAGGTTTATTTATTTATTTATTTATTTATTTATACGGATAAACCATTTTTACATAAGTACAATGATAAATATAACTAGGTCTAAGTTTCATTAAATATATTATATAGAATTTCCTAAAAATTTTAAATACATTTCCTTAAATTATTATATATTTTGCATTTCTAATACGGATCTCAATCCATTCTTGAATTGGGTAAGCGTAATATCAAATAGGTCAATAGAACCATGAATATCATTAAAATTCCGAGGTAGTCTTGCTAAGGGGCTATGATAGGTGTAGTTGTTAGGATAAAATTGAATTAAAAACAATTTCCGATCTCGAGTTCTAAAGTGTGTGTTGAACCTCAACTGTGTCAGAATGTAATTACAGTCGATCAGACCATTGATGTGGAAGTCCTCACGGACAATACCCATTTTAAATGCGCACTGTCTCAGAAACTTTTTATGTACTGACTCAATCAGTTTAGTATCACATGAATAGCTGGGTGACCACACCACTGATGAGTATTCAAGACTTGGACGGACTAGTGATATGTAGAGCAATTTAAATGTTTCAACTGAGAAATGATGACTATTCCTGAAAATGAATCCCAGGTTTTTCATTCCGTTATTTCTTAGCTTGTTGTAGTGACTTTTAAAAGACAATTTAGTGTCAAGGAGTATGCCTAAATCCCTTATTTCATTCACTTTGCTTAATGGTTTTGCTCCGAGGTTGTAATCAAAAACAACTGGGGATTTTATTCGAGCAAAAGTCATCGAAAAACATTTTGTAACATTTAACATTAACTTATTCATTGATGCCCATTCACTGAATCTATCCAGGTCGGCCTGGAGGAGTAGACAATCATGAAAACAACTTACATTCATAAACAATTTCACATCATCAGCAAAACTTAGGATGTCCGAATTAACTATTACACCATAAATATCATTCACAAATAAGTTGAAGAGAATAGGGCCGCAATGGGACCCCTGCGGGACCCCTGATGTAACGGATATGGCATTTGATAAATAGTTGTTAATGCGTACACACTGGCTACGGCCAGACAGAAAGCTTTCAGTCCACTTGAGGCAGTTTTTTCCCATCCCAAGTGAACCTAACTTAGCCAGAAGAATAGCATGGTTTACGTGGTCGAAGGCTTTCGAGAAATCTGTATAAATACTATCAACTTGTTGTCGTTTTTCAAAGGCTTCTAGAATTTTGTGTTGGTAGGTTAGGAGATTTGTCGATGTTGAGCGACCTTGACAGAAACCACTTTGTTCGGATCTTATTATGTGTTTGAAAGCCCATGAAATTTGAACCGAAATTAATTTATCTAGTAATTTAGGTATATCAGATTGTTTGCAGATTCCTCTATAGTTTGAAACAATATTCTTTGGGCCGGATTTATGAATGGGAATAATATAGGAGTTTTTCCAGTATTCAGGAAAGGAGCAGTATTTTATTGATAAGTTAAACAGATGGTGTAGTGGTTTACACAGAGAGTAAATACATTTTTTCAACAGAAAACCTGGTACTCCATCTGGGCCACACGATAGCGTTGGTTTTAGTGTTGTAAAGAGTTCGAAAATATCAGTAAGATTTATTGTAAAGTTATTCAGGTTAATATTCGTATCCTTGATTTGGGGTATATAGTTATAGTCCAGAATAGCCAGGTCATTATTAACATAAACAGATGAGAAAAAATTCGCAAACAATGATACACACTCATTTCCATTGGTGCTAGTTTGGCTATCATATATCATTTCGCTAGGAAGATCAAAACCTTTTCTCAAATTAGAAAGGTGTTTCCAGAATTCTTTAGGATCATCGTTTAGGTTATTTTCCATTCTGTGTAGATATCTATTATAGCATATTTCACTCAATTCCTTACACCTCGATCTTAAGCTTGCGAAGATATCGTAGTCATGGTCAGATCGACTGATTTTAAAATTTGTATGGGCAATATTCTTGGATATAGTCAGTCTTTTTAACTCATTAGAAAACCAGACCGGAAAATTATCAGTTTTAATTTTTTTTATCGGAATGAAAATATTCATGGCGCTATATAAGATACAATAAAATTTATTCACAGCCAAATCTACATCACAGATTGATTCAAATTCGACCTCCCAATTTACACTACATAAGTAATTATTGAGACCCATATAGTTGCCATTGCGAAAGTCATGATAGTACACTTCATATTTCAAAGTATCATTAGTATTGACAGTAGAAAGGCCAAAGGAATATGATTTATGATGAAAATTCTCACATAGCAAAGTATCCTCTGCATAAAACACATCGAGATCATGAATATGACTACAGCACAGATCCAAAAATCTGTTATTGATGTTTGGTAGTAGATTAACTTGCTCTAAATTTAAAAAATTAAAAGTTTCCTCAAGAATAGACATTTTGGAGTTTGGGGGATACTCAACATTTGTGCCTTCATTGTTGCGTGTCCATGTGGCTTCCGTCAAGTTGTAGTCCCCAAAAATAATCATTTTATACTCGGGGTTCATATTGATCAAATTTTCAATACTAGTAACAAGATTTGTGTAGCACTCATCATCTGAATTAGGTGGGATGTAGAGACCTCCTATAATGTATTTGGATTTACCATAGACGAGTGATACAAACAGTTGTTCTAAATTCTGATGATCCATATGCAGCAGTTTGGCTGATAAATACTTTCTAGTTGCAATTAATATGCCACCGCCTCGTGATTTCTTGGTAAAAGCAGAATTCCGGTCACATCTAAACACATTAAAACCATTAAAGTTCACTTCACTTTCAGTATAATCACTCGTTAGCCATGATTCGGTAATTATAACTACATCGTATGGGGACAATTCAACCGATTGTTTCAGAGTATGAAGTTTAGTACGAATACCCCCGCAGTTTTGGTAATAACAGCTGATTAGTTTTTTGAGCTATTTGATGCGTTGACGGATGTTTTCAAGATTTTTGGAACTCCTCCTATATATCTTATCTAAATATCATTTTCGCCATTTTCTCTGCGCTGATTCAATTCCTCATATAATTTTTTTATTTCTTGTCGTTGAAGAATGGTTAAGTCTGCACTAATGCGAACAATTGTACCAGTGAGATTTTTACGATTTTTCAGACAATCCTTGACAGCCTGCTGGGTGTGCATTATAACCTTTAGTGGACGGGGTTTGCCAGTCACTTTACCCAGGCGTATAATTTTTATAGGGTTTTCAGTTATACCAAGGGGGTTAAGATGTTATTGACTTCATTTGTGTCATGGTTGATTCTCTCATTGATCGTTCTGGAGGTGATTTCATTCACATTATATATCATAACATTCTTAGTCCTCTTGGTGCGATCTTCGAATTCGTGCATTAATTCGGAATTTGACAGTGGAGTGTTTGTCGTTAGTTCAGGTACTGGTTGGCTGCGGATGGTACAGTTATTAGCATCATCTTTCAGTTTCTGGACTGTCTCCTCAAGGCTTTCAACTTTCTTAAACAGTACCGGTATGAGCTTGAAACCATGTTCACATTCGTTGCATAGGAATAGTAGTAGTAGCACAGCATTTCATCAATGTTCCACTGTTTTCTTCGGTTGAATTTTCATTTTTGGACGCCGTATTTATATTGTTTGTCATCTTAAGATGGCGGACGAGATTCCAAGCTGGTCACTAGGCTTATGTCAGGACAAACCCATGGTTGTGGCAATTTAAACATACTAGAGGATTATTCTCACGCGTTGTCGGGAGAAAATTCTATAGGAATTCGGTTAAGGTCCAAGACTAATTACTTAGTACACATTCTCTCTCATTAAATGTTGGAAATTTATTGAAAAAAAACTCTTATCATAAAATTTAAGGAATAAAATAAGTTAGGAAAAAATTAGATATTGAAATCGTCTTTTTAGAAAAAAAAATTGGACGATAGACTTGAGGAACGTATCTGTTCAGCTAGTAAATGGAATCATGTCATTATAAACTAGAAATCGCCAAGATATAGTTGTCCGGATTTGTTGAAATTAATCGATCGTATCACGATGTCACTATACCATAGCTAAATTGAGAAATGTTTGAAATGAGTAGGTTTGTAGTGCTACAATGTTACTCTCTGCAAAGTCATGGATCCCGGCTTCACGCATATATACAAACTCTATATATATATATATATATATATATATATATATATATATAAATAGAACGTACTGTAAAGAGTGGCCGAGGATGGTAACAGGTTGTCTAGTATGTGTGCACACAAAACAATCTCCGACCGGTCACTAGCTCCAAATGAGTCTAGCAACTCCTTGGTTGGGTACTGGAAATGTACTAAAGTCTGCATTCTCTCAATTGGCGAGGACAGATCTATAAATGTACTCGTGAAATATACCGACAATGTGTTTTGGGGATTAAACAATTTTAGAAATACAGATATATTCCTGTCACTTGTTTATATAGTCCAAACTTCATCACTTCAGAAACACTTCACATAGTGTGTCAAATTAGATTTGAAATCAGAGACGATGTCCTAATAAGCTGAACTCTTATAACTTTCAATATTGTCTTGTGAAACATGTAAAGTCTTTAATCATTGAATTGTTTTCAAACAAGTTGAGATTGTAACTCTTATGTTTTTATTTCTATTCAGCTGAACAGAACTTTGTATCCTAAAGAACAAAAAAAAATATATATACACAACGTGGAAAAATTGAGGGTCTATCCTTTCAAAGGTCTATCTATATAAGGCTGTGTGCCGACAAAAAAAAATTGCTATACTAGGCTATCTTCTGAGAGCAGACGGATTGCAGATCTTGCTACCTGAGAAGTGGCGCTGACTGTCTAGACAATCACAACAAAAAAAAAAGGTAAAAAAAAAAGAAGGTTGAAAAAAAAATAAAGTAAACCAGAAAATTTATCAATCAAATAAGACCGAGGTGGGTTCGGTTACAAATAGTTCTAAATTGTGAATTTCGGCACAGCAAGTTGCCTACCAGCTTCACAAATGCCTAAATTGTTATCTTTAATTTCAAGATCGAACAATACAGGGCATCTTCAGAGTTTAAAAATAATTGTCTTTTTACACAACTAATAAAAATCTCCACCACTGAATTGTTGACCATCTCTGAAGTGGATTACTAGTTCCAATTTTCATTGCACGGTAGTTTAAAATTTATTTCAGGCGGGAAAAAGTGGTTGAGAAATAGTATTAGAGAAAACAACTGGTATTTTCAGAGGTTTTACTATTAAGGTACTTTTTTTTTGTAATGTACGAGAATCGGCACTGGCCGATTAATATGTTGAATCACCCTATCAGATTTGAAGGTGCCAAAGAAAACATTTGATTCGGAAATGTGACTCCCAAAATATTCCGGTTTAAAAAAAAACATAGTTTACAAATAAATTCATTTTCTGAATCACAGCATCCGATATGCTTTGGGGGTATATTGAAAATTGCTTCAGAGTTCAAAATTTTCAACTTCACTAACAATTCATCTGATGATATATAGAGCTCTAGGCGACTCTGTTCACTGTCAATATTTAGGTGTTTATTTATATAGCACATCTTTATTTTTCAAATGATGATATTTCGTGTAATTTCAATTATAACAATTAGAAATAAGAATTGACACATTATTTCTTACATACCCCTTGATTCAACAATTATACTTTTTTCTTTTGTGAGGTAAAAGTCTCAACAAAGAATTTTTAAAAGTACTACTATCTTTCAAAATTTGGTACATGTAAAAAAATTATAACTTACCGTTCTTCCACCAGTATACGTTTTGGTGACTTTGGAATAATAACTGAAATATTTCAGGGTAGGATAACCTTTTATATCATGGCCACTACAAACAGCTGGATGAGCTGTACAATCAACAGCGGCAAATTCTACCTTAGGGTCATCTCTGAATCTTTCAGCAGCTTCTGTAAATTCCGGTTTTGCCCTCTTGCAATGGCCACACCCTGTAGTGAAAAAAGGAAATTTTCACTATAATTCAATTCATTTTTAAACCGAACTTTCAAAAGTGTTTTTTTTTCTCAATGCAATCTAAAAAATTAATGATACAAAGTACTAACTAAAGACAAGTTTTTATACAAATGCAGTAAAAAGGAAAAAATAATTTCTTTCATTGTTGATCTAGGTTATTCTGAGACAAGATTTTGAATCTGTTACTCACATAATAACCTAGATCATCAACAATGAATTAAATTATCTTTAATTTTCAGCTCATTTGTATTGAAAGCTTGTCTTTAAAAATATTTTTTTATATTTTTTTTTAAAACATATTTTTGAACTGATACTAGTGGTTAATAAATCGTTAATATAGGCATCCATCCCCAACCTATTATGCCATAAGATAGATTGGAAAAGGCTAAATAAAAGCTGATAAGTTTATGAATAACAATATTTCTTAACATTCTGGATTTATAAAATGTCCTTAGTTTTTTAACAATTAATCAGCTTGTGTATGCCATTTGAGATTGTAGTCTAAATGAATTCCTAGATATTTTACTATATTAACTTTAGTAATGTTTTTTGGTACTACATTCTTCTTAATTTTTTGAACATAAAACAGTTTTTTTTTTGTTTTGCTTGATTATTTTCATGAAAGATTGTTATGAAATTTGATTTTTTAGATTTAAAGACAGTAAATAGTGGTTAAGATTATTTCTAATAACTGATATATCAAATTCAACATGTGATACAGTTTATTCCCTATTTTCTATTTCCACTGTGTAGTCTGTGTATTAAAATAATTCTCCCTTCAATTTAGTTACCCTTCAATTATTGCTCTAAATCAATAAGAGTATGGGTCTAAAACTGTCCCTTGGACTCTTTCAAAAAGTTTTAGGCAGATTCCTCTAATTCCATATTGTTCTTATTTTGATTTGATGTGAAAAATATACCAATAGTTTTCTTATTATTATTCAATGATTTATAAATAGTTTCAGGAACACTGAAGATGGCATTTTCTGTTATTACAAGCTTTTATTCAACTTGCTTCTTTCGTATGTCAGTCATTCTTTCCAGTTCAAAATTTGTAATCCATTTTTGGAGCACTTGCAGACATCCGATTGAGCTGAAATTTGGCAGGTGTTCATAATTCCGGTGACGTTTTTCTCATAATAACGACGCTTTAACAAAAATGCCTTGAGGGATACTTAAGTACTAAAAATCACAAAATAAAATAATTAATAAAAAACCTTTTTAAAGACAAGCATTTATTCAAATGTACTGAAAAGTAAAAAATAATTGACTTGGATGTGTGACGTAGGTTATTCCGTGAGTTATAGATTCAAAAGCTTGTTGCTTTTGTATTCAAACTGAAAACTTTGCGCGACAAGCTTTTGAATCTATAAAAATTCACGGAATAAAACTTGTCTTTGAAAAGTTTTTTTATTACATATTTTATTTTTTCCCTGAAAATGAATTGGTTTGAAAATGATAAATCCTGTTTTTCCAAAAAATCAATGATTCTATTTTTTATACTTTTTTCTAAAATTTTATATCATTAATTGAAGAAACAGATCAATAATTATTGCAGTATTATTTATCTTTTCTTTTATGTATTGGAGTAATGAGTGATGTTTTCAGAAATTCGGACCAGTAGATAAACATAAATTAAAAATGTGACCACGAATATTTGAAGTATATTTCATTATTTATTTGAGTAATTTAGAATTGTGTCATGACCGTGGGCAGTACCATTTTTCAATTCATTTGTTAGATTAATTATTTCATTTTCAGCAATAAGTGACCAAATATACTATTTGGGTAAAATGTATCTTCAATAAACAGATATTCCTTAGTTTCATAATTTTGTATATTCAACTCAGTTCCTATATTGCAAAAATGATTTTTAAAATTTTCTATGTTTGGGGCATCTTTGTAATATTTATTTTCAAATAACTCATTGAGTTTTTTTGCTTCTGTTTCTGTCCAGTTATGTAATCAACTGCTTTCCAAAATTTCAACAATGTCACCATCAGCTTCTTTTATTTTATTTTGATATTATTTTTCATTTTTACCCGACTATGGCGAAGCAAAAAGGAGGAGGGGGAGGAGGATTTTGACCAGTATATATATATAAATATTTTTCATAAGTCTATTCGTGAATTTTTGTAATCTTTATAATTTTGAAGTTTCATTATTTTTCAAAACTTGTAATTTATTTCTACGTTTGATGGATTTGGTCAAGCCGTTTGTAATCCATGGTATATATTTTGTATTTTCTAGAAATATTATTTGTATCATAAGATTGATCAGTTTCATTTGTTGTAAGCTATATCAGGATTGTTTTTTTTTTAAATATAATTCCAACTGTGGTTTAAAAAAAACTCTGCTTCAAAATTGTTTTTTTGAATTATTTCCAGAAGGTTTTTGAATTATTTCTAGGGGGTTTTTAAATTATTTCCAGGGAGTTTTTGAATTCAAGTGATATATGACAAGAAATTGGATAATGGTTAGTAATATAGTTTTCAAATACATAGAAATTCACTTAACAGTTTTATTTTGAGAAAGTGGTCAATACAGGTTGAAAAGTCTTTGAACCTTTTTGACTGTGATACTTTAGTCCAATTTTCGTAAGTCATCAATTGTTTCAATTCTTCATAGTCATAACTTACTGTGTTCTCTGAAATAATATAATTGTTTTCTGTGATTGAAAATTAATCATTACTGGGTAATGGCCTGATGACAGTCGAGGATGAATGTAGTAATAATATACTCAATCAGAACAGAGATATGGCAACAATGAATCCATCTACATGTTTCTTCGGCTGTACACGAAGCGAGGCATGCAGAAGTTCAATCAGACGTGACAGACATGTGCACCCAGGTGAGACCATCCTCCACTATAAATTGCGGAGCGCAAGTTGGTCAGTAGAGTTTGAGTAATCAACGGGACATCACCTGAAGATGACAAATGTGATTTTTCCGAAACCTCTTGAAGTCGGATCTTTTGAGGACCTATACCATAGTACGCGGAGAGAAACCTGAGAAAGCAGTTCGACCAGTACATCCACGAAAATCAAAGAATTTTTTTATTTTTTGAAACATTTGGTATCTGATTTGGAATATTGAATACATTCAAGCAAAATACTGGTCAATATTTGAAATTCACGCTTGGTAATTTTAGTAGTAATAGGCCTGGAAAAACATATTTCTGTAAAATGGAAATAGTAACGATTATTTCCAAGCCTGCTTTAACTTCAACTCCTATTAGATTTCATGTAAATCAATACTCAGCTAAATGATTGGAAAATTGCTCAGTCGAGAAACTTACATGGTGCATAAAATATCACAAGTACATGCTTTTTCTTTTTCAAAAAAGGTTTGAAATTTTCCTCTGTGAGGTGGACAACATCACTTTCTTCGTCTAACCAAGGTTTTTCTGGTGGCGGAGGTGGTGGTGGTTCCTTGGGGTCTTTCATGAAGTCAATTATTTTAGGAGCATCACGTACATTGACATCAAACTTCTGTTCACCATAAGAAAAATACATGATTGTTGGATAACCTTTGACCGAGTACCTAGAGGCTATAGTTTGTTCTTTGGTAGCATCAACGGCTGCTAACATACCAGGTACCTACAAATTTAATTCTCGCTTATATTTATTATATAGCTTCAGCTAATGACGTTTCACAAAGGCACATAAAAATATTAGAGATTTTTTCAATCTAGACTTTTTATATCATATTTTAATGGGTTTTCTCGCATCTTTTGGGTGTTCTCCCTCAGTATATTATCAAATTGAAAAAAGGCAAATAAATAAATTTGCCCTGATACATTTTTACATTTTATAAACTTGTGTTAAAAAATTAATGAAAAATATTGGTTAGGTTTCGGAACATACTCCTATTCCCATTTTCAGACCCCTTGGAATTATTTGAATTGAATTTTTTTATTGTAAATTGCATGATTGATAAGTAATTCTAAATAATCAAGATCAATGTTCATTAATGTTTCCCAAAAAAAAGAAAAATACATTGTTTCTACCGTTTCTATTGACTTTATTGAAAATTCTTGAATTTGTTTATATTGGAAATGGAAAAATGTTAGTATCTTATTAGACTATTCATACTTTCTGGTATGGACAATTTTCTATTATTTGAATTCACTGCCAATTTTCGGCAGTAATTCCACTTCAAGAATAAGAAATAACAATATTGAAGATTTCATGATTTTTCCAATATGAGCAACAGTTTTTACATACATACATACAGTTGGGCACATAGTATCCTACAAAAACTAAAAATATAGTGATTGTAAAAGTACATATATAGAACTAGACAGAGATTTCCAAAAAAAATTGTCATCCAGAGACCTTATATGAAAGCAATAGTTTTTAAAGAACTTTGAACTCTTAGATGCGGAATGGTGAACTCAATGTACACCTCATAGAAAAAACGTGTTTTTATTAGACTCCCTGAGGATTTCTGATTGGAAAGCAAAGGATGTACAAAATATTGATAACAGAAATGTATCTTTAAATAAATGAGTCATAAATTGTGGGAGAAAACATTTCAAAATTCCAATTATCAATTGATTTGTTGAAAATATGAACAGGATGTTCATAAAATCAGATGTGGAATCATCTGCGACTGAAAGATAAACTTCAGTCACTATCTTCCATCATCAAGATAACCTCTTGTGGGGTATTCATGTTGAAAAGGGAAACATTCTCAATATTCAATTGAGAATGTTTCCCTTTTATTCAATGATCAACATTTGTATCCTGTAAATGACTTATAACCATTTCATGAAAAATATCATCGTAGTGTAAATAAAAAAAAAACTATACACAGCAGCAAATAGAAAGGAACACATATTTATTTTCCTTTTTTCCAAATATTTTGTTGTGTCAATAATTTTCAGTTGAATTGATTTGTTGAAATTATAAACAGGATGTTCATAAAATCAGATGTGGAATCATCTGCAACTGAAAGATAAACTTCACTATCTTCCATCGTCAAGATAACCTCTTGTGGGCTATTCATGTTGAAAAGGGAAACATTCTCAATTGAATATTGATAGAAAGATTTTTCTGTGAATTGAAAAATCCACGATTAAAATGAAGTTATTTTTTGTGAATGTCCAACAGAAAACAATTACTTCCCCGGCTAAAGCCACACTGGACATTGAACTACATCTGATAGATATTCTGAAAAGGCCCTAACTCAAAAGAAAAACTCTAAAATTGAAAATTTGTATTTTCATTCAGATAGTTATTTGATTTTCTATTCAAGTCTTAATTAAGAAAGGTTTGTAGGTGCAAGTATATTTTGAAATTAGTTTTGAATTGTAGTTTTCCATAACTTTTCAGAATATACGGCAAATCATTATAGAGTTTTATACCATTAAGAATATTGAATAAGCAATGAAATCAGAAATGTAATTCAATTATTAATTCGGAATATTTTTTAAATTTTTTTAAATCTCATTTTGCCATATTTTTTCAGAGAATTTGGTAAATCATTAAAAATTTTATGCCATTGTGAAAAATTGATTTCCAATTTTTTTTTATTATTATTGATGTAAGATTGTTTGAATGTCTGGTTGAAAGATTGTGTTGATCACAAAAAACTAAATTTGAATTTTTTGATTATTTTTTACTAGGTGAATGAATATACAAGTTTTGAGTTTATATAATGAATAAATATTAAGTAAGGTCCTCGGTTTATATAAATTAACTGTAGGTTCTTTGTAATTAAGTTTGAATATGCATTTTATAACTTTATTCTGAAGTGTTTTCAATGGTTTTATTAAATATTTTTTTGCTGATCCCCATATTGTAATTAAATATTGAAGCTTTGAATATACTAAAGAAAAGTATATTGATTTCAAGTATTTCAAAGGTATATAATTTCTTATTTTGTATAAAATTCCAATTATTGGGGCTATTTGTTTTCTTAATTTTTCAATATGTTTTGACCATGATAGATTTTTATCTGTGGAGAGCCCAAGAAATTTAATTGTAGTAGAGTATTTGATATTTTCATTATTTTTAAATATTCTTCCTACATAAACATAAAAGATTATTTTTCATAATTTAATGTTAGATTATGACATTTCAACCAAGTTGAAATTTTGCTGAGATCATTCATTATACTGATTTTGATATCTTGAAAATTACATCCACTATATATTATGGTAGTATCATCAGCAAATAACTTTATTTTTCCATTCAATTCCAAACTAGTTGACGAATTTATATAAATGAGAAAAAAAACCGGCCCAAGGACAGATTCTTGTGGAACACCATTTAATACAGTTTCATGTGAACCAGTTATTTCTCCCACACACACAAACTGTTTTCTATTGGACAAATAATTTCTGAACCAATTGAATACAACTCCTCTGATACCCATATGATACATTATATTTAATAGAGAATTTTTTGATCTACTGTATGAAATGCTTTTCTCAGATCCAACGATAAAAGTCCACACTTTTTTTTTAGTCTAAATCAAGTTGGAACTAGTTATACATCCAAAACAGCTTTTCTGTGTATTATTTTTCGAAATCCATATTGTCCGTTATATAATAATTTTATTTATCAAGGTATTCAAATAATTAGATGAACAGTTTTTTCAATAATTTTGGAAAGTACTGATAAAATTGAGATAGGTCTATAATTATTAATTTGAAATTTATTTCCCGATTTGAAAATGGGTTTCACTTTGGCAATTTTTTTTTATCAGGTACTAAGCCTGTCGAAAATGATAAATTTACTCATCAAAGGTGCCAGTTCTGATTTCACTGCTTTAACAATTTTAGTACTTATTTTATCTAATCCTGCAGATTTTTTTGTATCCAATAAACTAATTATTTCTTCTATTTCTTCTTGGTTGGTTTTAGATACATTGAAGTTAATTTTGTTTCCATCAGGTTTTCATTTTGGCTAGTAATTTTTGCTGCTAAACTGGGGCCAACATTAATAAAATAATTGTTGAATTTTTCACAAATTTCTCGTTGGTCTTGAATTATATTTCCACCAATAGAAATATATTTTATGTTTTCAGTATCATTCCTCCTTTTGTTATACAGGATTTCGTTTATCGAATCCCACGCTGATTTTGGAGTAACATTAGTGAATTTTTTGTTGTAATATTTTTCTTTAGATTCTCGAACACTTTTTTTGACAAGTTTATTGAAATGATTGTATGAATCAATTATTGACTGTTTATGTGGATAATCCTTTGTTTTATAATGATAATTGTCTCGAAGTTTTATCAATTTTGAAATGTTTTCATTGAACCATGGTTTAGAATCATTTTTTCCAAAGTTTTCTTATTTTCCTTAACTTTCACTTTGTCAAAAACTATTTTTTTCTTGAATAATTCAGTTTTTTTTTATTTAAGTTTATCTTTATTTTGTGGTCACTCAGTGCACTATTTATAATAGAAATTTCACATTTTTTAGAAGAGTTTGTTAATACACGATCTATTAACAATGATTTATTTTTAAAATTTTTGGTAACTATTTTTTCATTGCAAATTTTGAAATTATTCGAACTGTAGATATCACGGAAAACGTTTGTTTGATGATTATTTTTCAGAATATTAATGTTCATATCACCGAATACAAAACAGTCCAATTAAGTATCATTTATATTTTGAAGTTTCATATCAATTTGTTTTAGAAAATTATTGATGTTTTCTTTTTGAGAACGGTATGCATCACATAGAATGAGGTTGAACTTTGGTAATTTCATTTCAATATAAGCATCCTCACTATTCTTTTTCGTAATTTCAAAGTCTATCTTTTACTCCACAAAGATTCCTACACCTTCTCCACGTTTCATTCTTGACGAGTATATCGAGTTATAATTCTTGAAGTTATAATCTATTTCTTCTGCATTCATCCAGGTTTCCAAAATGATCACAACATTTGCTTTTATCGTATTGATAATAATTTATATTTCTTCCATTTTATTTTTCATTGATCTAGCATTTAAGTATATTATTTTAAGACTATCACATATTTCAGTGTGATATTCTGTTATTGAAGGGTATTCATGAATATTGCTATTATTTTTGTCTAATTTATTAATATTTTTTTGTATGAATTTTTGGTATTGGTAAATAATTTTATTTGAGTGTGGTATATTAATTGCTTTAATCAATTTGTAATTCGAGTTGATTCTGTTAATAAATATATGTTGGACACTCTTTATCTGTGGCAAAGTGACTAATAGGGTGAGTGGTTTTATATTTTGAGTTGGAATAAACACAATTGTTGCATTCAAAAATTTCATTATTTTTGCAGATTGATTTTTCATGTGAACCAGAACACTGTTGGATTACATTTTCATTTATACACTTTTTACCAGTATGTCCAAATCTGAAGCATTTATCACATTGAGTCACTCTATTATTCTGATATACTTTCACATTTTGCCAGCCAATAAATAATTTTTCATTACTAATTGTCATTATTTTGTGAAATTATCTCCCATTTACCTCCACAAATCAGTCAGGCAATTTTTATGTTGAAAGGTTCTCAAATCAATAAAGGAATTTTGATCCATTATCATTTGCTTTATTTCTTCTTTTGTTATATTACTTTCTAATTTCAAATTCAGTATTTTTATTCTTGGTTTAGTTAATTTTTTCACTTCTGTTTTATATTTATTTGGTAGCTTGTCTTGTATTTCCTCTTAAATTTTTTCTATTTCTTCTTTGCTTCCACATTTTATAATGATAGTTCCATTTGGCATTTCTTTCAATGAATTTATTCCAATATGTAATTTGTTTACCTCAATTCTGGTTTTTAAATATTTTTTAATTTGTGCTGGTGTTTGTGGTGTTTTATTACCACAGTTTGATTAGTGGATTTTATTAATGGAATATTCATATTTTTTGTAATTTCAGAGTATGATTTTTCATTCAGATTTTGTTTTGGGTATGTTTTTTTTTTTGTATTAAATCATAATTTTGTTGCAGCTGCTTATTTTCTTTCAATAGAAGTTTTATATTTTTTTCCTTTTCTTTGATTATTTCTCTTTGTCTTGAACACTTTCTTCCGAAAAAAGTAATTGTTTTTTCAAGTTATCAATGGTCACTTCATAGGTAACATTGGATTTTTTTTTATATTCTCTGTCTTTTTCAAAATAATTCACCTGGGTCATTTAGAGTTTCGATTCTTCAGAAAAATCCTCAGAACTTCTGCTACATATTGAATTGTCTTTTTTATCTATATTTCCACTTTTCTTCTTTATTCTCATTTTCTCTGTATGTTAAATCTATACATATTTGTTCATATCCACTGGACTAAATTTTTTTAAGTTGAATTGACAAAATTGACAAACAGAAATTATTTGTCAAAGGATTAAAAAATGATTATAATTTCCAAATCACTACAATTCTTCAAGGCACTGATGAATATCTCTCCTCAGCCAGTCCACAGGAAACCCAGAATGCAGCCAATAGAAATCGACCTGTTTTAGGTTTTTTTAAACAAATACATAATAACGCTAAAAATGAATTTATTCCATACCTTTGGACCGCACTGTATATATGTATAGATGAAAAAAAAGTATTAAGTGTACAATGATTCTGCTACTGAAACACTAATACTTCAGAATGACACAAAGCTCTGTGCTACATTTCACAATAAGGCAATTCAACTTAGTATAAGGAGATTCCCATAAAATTATTTAAAAAATATATTACTCAAAAAAAATTGTTCTTTAAAAAATTAAAAATACCTCACTGAATCCAAATTTCAGTTTCTGACTGTTTAAGGTTCTCAAAACCACATGTGCTGTGATCACAAAATTCCATCAAAAGTAATATAATTCCTCTTGAATTCTTAGTTCTTATCATATTTTTTGTAAAATATACGAATAAAGTAATATACCCTGATGCCCCATGGTTACAATTTGTAAATTACTTGAGCGGAACGTAATTTTACCAATTTTTTTAAGATGACAACTCAGTATATTGATTGAAATAATAAAATATTGCACCTCTTATAAGTTGATAGAAAAACACTAGTAGAAGTCTTTCTGCTAATCTGCTATAAAGCAGATGTAATATACCTACCCCGTCATTTCTCATCTGAGCCGCGGCAGCCTCATATTCTGGTTTCATTTTCTTACAATGCCCACACCAAGGTGCGTAGAACATTACCAAAACTGATGCTTCTTCCTTGATAACTGGATCGAAGCTAGTTGAACTTAAATGCACCACCTCATTATCTACGTCTGACCACTCTGGTTCTTTGATTTTTACTGGAGGAGCTGAAGGATTTTGCATGAATGAGACAATGACATTCTTCTTGTTTTCTCCTTCGTAAGCATATTTCATAACTCCATTTCTTAAAATGTATGAATAAATTCAGTAATGTTGAAGCAAGACCTAAATTCTGGAGAACATGTTAAACAATTCATCAAGAAAAAAAACAGAAACCTATTGTACCTATTCATGGAGAATTTGGGATAGTTTCATTGGTAAACAGTTTTATTTCGTATCTGGGAATAATATGAAAAATAATTGATTTGGAATGAGATGCAAAAAAAAGTCTCAAATTGATGACCTAGTACTGGATAATTGGGACCCAGTCAATAAACAGCAATAAAAATCATATCTATGGGTTATACTGAAGTACTCACACAAAATATAACATAGTAGGAAATCCGGTAATATTGTAATGGGTTCTAACCACTGTGTTTTCCGGCCTATTTACATCAATAGCAGCCAACACGGCTTCATCTTTCAATTCTTTCGCAGCATCTGCATATTCTGGTTTCAATGTTTTACAGAATCCACACCATGGGGCATAGAACATCACTAAAATGGGTTTGGCCTCCCTCTTCATGAATTTTGCCAGAGTCTGAAATGAAAAAAACATGATTTTAAGTCAGATTACATTTTTTATGGCAGGACCTATTGATGTCAAAGTTGTAGCCCACCCAAATTAGCTTTTTCATTGATAAGTATTACAGGGTGTATAAAAGATAATAATGATTTGAAGTCAGTTGATATTCCCAATTCATGAGTAATAGATGTTAGACCAAGAGCCCGTGTCACTTCAAAAACGTATCATAAGTTTACGCACATTGAATACAGGAACTTGTGTTATCGATGTCAACAATGCTATAGACATGCCCGCCATACTTTTTTTCTGGGGCGAAGTGATGGTAGGAGAGATGCTGAACTGATTCAACCTACTACCTCACTTTATAAAGAATCTAACAAATGCAAAAACTTTTTCAAATAAATGTAAACACTATATCACTCAAAATCTTAATATGTTTTCAAGTCTCCTATAATAATATTACTACCCCTGACTAACCTGGGATCCCGATTTATGATTTATAATTTGTAGTTCATAATTTATAATTGTATTTCTTATCTTTGGATTTGGTTTCCAATTTACAAATACCTACATATGTTATTTAATTATATGCACACACAGGTGTCTCACACCTAGGTGCATCTGAAAAAATGTAAATCAGAATATTACTACTTATTTATACCATGTTGTAATCTATATAATGTAATGTAAGAATGAATGTAAAATCTCATTTGATAAATCTCAAATCTCAATATAAAAAAGAAGGTAAAAAATATTGAAAGTTCACGACTGAGGGTAGTAAAAAACAAAAGTTTACAATAAAATAAAGTGACACTTGACAATTGCAGTCCTCTAAAACTTGTCGTTCACCTGCAGCAACGTTCAAAATATGTCAATAGAACGGGCCCAAAAAAATCGAGTTTAATAAAGACAATTGGAGGAATCTTACCATTTGCTTTTGAACAATATAAATTTCATCCACCAGTTATTTTCAATGGGGCGGAAGAGCGCTGGGCCCACCGAATTTGGAATGTAAACTTATCATAAAAAAATTGCTAAATTTTCTCAAAACTGGAGGGCCCAGCGCCCTTTGACCTCATTGAAAAAGACTGGAGGAACAAATATGTGTCGTTTGAAGGCTAATAGTGAGATCCATTCAATTGTCAGTAGTAAACTTTCAGATTCTGACATATTTTGAATGTTGCAGCAGGTGAACGCCAAGCTTTAGACGACTGCAATCGAAGAATGTCGCTTTATTTAATTGTGAACTTTTGTTTTTTCTTACCCTCAGTTGTCTTTATAACAGTTCAGCAACCCTCCTACCATCACTTCGCCCCAGAAAAAATGTAACGGGCATGTCTATAGCGTTGTCGACATTGATAACACAAGTTCTCGTATTCAATGTGCATAAACTTATGATACGTTTTTGAAGTGACACGGGCTCTTGCTCTATGTAGGTTGTACAGGATTGAAATATATAATGGAGACTTGAGAGCTGTATATATTTTTTTATTTCAAGTCACAGTAGTAGAAAAAGTACTGGGGTTTTCCAAGAATTAAAATTTGGAATTGATACTACATCATTTTGATAAAACTTGTCATTTCCTAAGTAGCATTATAGTGACAAAAACTGACACTGCAACTTCGACTCGGTAGTTATTACGTAATCACCACTGGATCTACCACTATACAGTAAGAATAACTTCATTTTATATTTGCATGCTTGTAGTCACGTAATTCGTATCTCTGGTAGTCAATCCACAGTTCTATAACTTGTTAGTGACAATTAAGGTGTTTGAAACATTATTAGCACGAGGCAGAATCACCTTAAAGATTGAAACTTGAAAATAACCATTGTGGTAACCATCCTGTGCCACTTAAATATCACTTAGAAGTCACAATCACTTTCACTAGAGTCTGATAGTTCCGGTGATGTTTTAGTAACTTCCATCAAACCTTTTTACAAAGTTACAATTCACCATCAAGTAACCGTTACTCAGTAGTGACCTACTTGCTTCATGTCCTTTTTTAACTTGAAAGTGGAAAATAACCATTGTGATAACCATCCTGTGCCACTTAAACGTCAATTAGAAGTCACAATCACTATCACTAGAGTATGATAATTCCGGTGATGTTTTAGTAACTTCCTCCGAACCTTCTATGTGGCAGGCACTTGATTGTGATATGTGGTGATGGTTGATATCTCCAATAAGTGATGGCCACAGTTTCCAAGCAGCATCATAGAGACGGAAACTGATACTGCAACTTCGACTCGGTGGTTATCACCACTAAATCTACCACTATACAGTAAGAATAACTCAAATTTTATATTTGTATGGTTGTAGTCACGTAATTCCCATCTATGGTAGCCACAGTTCCATAACTTATTAGTGTCATTTGAGGTGTCCGAAACATTATGGCCACTGAGAAAATCACTTTAAAGGTTCTCAAACTTAAAAGTGGAAAATAACCGTTGCGGTAACCGTTCCTGTACCACTTAAATATCACTTAGAAGTTACAGTCACTTTCGAAAGAGTATGATAGTTTCGGTGACGTTTTAGTAACTTCCATAAAACCTTCAATGTGGCAGGCAGTTGACTGTGATATGTGGTGATGGTTGCCACGTTCTTGCTATCTCCATAATTGATAGACACAGTATGCATTTAATGAAAGTCACTACAAATTACAATAACCTTCAAAATTCACCATTCCGCGCGATGACGAAAGCTAACTTAAGTTTTCTCAAATTCTTTTATTGTGGCATACAAAAAGTAGTTTAACCTGTTATGTGGAACATGAATTATATTTATTCAAAATGAAATGGGTTATGCGTTTTCTTTTTCCTTGATTTTGAAGTGACCGTGGATTGGTCCATGCGAAATTATTTTATTGTGGCTTACAAAAAGTTCGTTTTACCTGTTACGTGAATGATATTCTTTCAAAATAAAATGGGTAAAGCGTTTTCAATAGACATTTTTTCTTGATTCTGTATAAAAAGGTTAATTTAAATAGATCGGATATCTGACTTGTGCTCCTGCTTAATATTTATACCTTAATTGTTGATTCTGTTTGCATAAATGCCATCATTTTCATTACTTGTTAATTGTTACTTGATATTTGATAATTGTTGATTCACTATACTTGCTATACTTGCTATATGTCCTTTTTTAAGAATTAATAAACATGTACCCGCAATTTCGAGGTTATAACTTTGAAGTGGCAGGTTATAATAGCCCGACGTGTTCGCCCCTTTCGAGGGTATAAGACCTATTATAATTTGTAGGTTATAACTTTGAAGTTAATAATTTAGTTCCACTGGGCACTTTATGATGGCAAGAGCTTTAGAGTAGTATATTTACACTTTCTGACACTTTAAAGTTATATTCTCCAAAAGCCGCAATATTTACAGGAATATGCTGGGTCGCCATTATTAGAGTATTGATCGAAATATCAGCACTGCATCAAACGTAGTAATTCATTACGTAAGAATTTGTTTCAACTAACCAAGATTGATAAAACAATATTTGAGTGATTTAAGTACATAATTTCAGAGGCGAGTTATTTCCAAAATTATGTTTTCCTTAAATAAAGAGTATTCAGATGGCGGGTGCTCACAATCGAGCTACAACACCCATATTTCACATAAATCTTTCAATTGTTTTAATTTTATTCCGATCAGAAGTATCCAAATTCAATATACTTACTTACGCGTTTGTATGTTTATATGTTATATATTTTTATAGTTGATCGAGTATTAGAAATGAATCAGGCAAAATGGAAGAATGAGGAACATTTATCATAAAATATGTTGCTGAACAGAGATCGAGCTACATATTATTTACACAAATGCAGTCAGTTCAACGTGTCTAGTGTCGACCACTACATGTCCACGTTTTTGCCAGGTGACCACAACGTTGTTGGAATGTGGCTATCTGAGATCCAGGAACGTAGATCAGAACGTAGCAACCACCAAAAAAGTGTTCCCCATTTTAGTAGCCGCCGCGTGATAGAACCCTGTATATTACGTGGCAGTGGTTGTGGTCAAACACCTCAAAGTTTTCCAGAATTGTGGCCGCTACGTTCTGCCCACTAAACATGCTACTTGGGTTCGTATTTAATAAAAGTCACTACAAATTTACAATTTATATACCTTTATAATTCACCATCAAGTATCCGTTACTCAGTAGTGACCTACTTGCTTCATGTCCTTTTATACTATTCAAATTAGTTTATTCCTAGCTTTATCACCGATTATTATCTATAGAGATATAGGATATCTCATTCAACATGAAGTTTGTTTGTATTTCCTATTCAAACATTGTCATCTGAATCTGCTAAATGGGACGTCATGTATAATATATGAATGTCAGGACTAATCATGAAAAAAAAATCGTACACCTATGTATTTTTTTTAGCATACCCTAATTTTTTATTCGTATTTTTGTCCTATAAGGTTGGCATATCTCCTGCGAAAATAAATCTGTTGTGCCATAGAAAAGATGACAGAATAATCAAATTTTGAAATGCTACCTTCTGGTAATACAGAAAAATAGGAAAAAAGTCTCTTCGAAAATTAATGATTCAAGTGCATCTCCTCAATAGGAGCTAAAGAAGGGTTTGTTTACCATGGAATTTATTTGGAATCCAAATCAGAGTGGAAATGTTGCATAAGTAAATCCAGTGCCAGTCTCGGTCTTAAGGTATTATTAAGTTTTTATCACAAAAGTAATGTCGATTGCATATGACAAATTATAAATATATTCAAAAATAAATATAAAATTCAAAACAAAGTTGACTTTTGGGAATATTTAAGATGGGAACTGAGTCTAAAACAGTTGTTTAAATGCTCATATAGAAAAATTAAGATATATAATGAGACTGAAACAAAATACTATTAATTCCTTAATTTTTTTAGTTTATACCTCGTGGCCATTAAGTAGGTACCTAATTCTTTGATATCTTGAAATCCATGGCATATAGAGAAAAACTTTTTCAGATACTGAAGTTGCTTTTTTTACGAATATTCTCAACTGTACAGGATGTTTAACAAAGCGTGACAACTTAATGTCGACTTTTTTCAAATGCAAACACCTTGTGTTTTTTTACAGCGAATGGATTGCCCATCTTTTGTGAAGAAAATAGCGAATGTTGTGGCGCTGCCAATTTATAATTTGCTTTCTTGTTTTTACTACTATTGCACGGTCGTGAGGTTTTATTCATTATTTAGATTTTAGTAATATTTTCTACACACATATTTAAATAATATATTTTACAAGCCACTCAAATTAAAAAATTTATAAATTTAAACTAAATGTATTCCTTTCTATTAAATGGAACACCCTGAATTGTTTACCTAGAATTAATTTTCCATTCTTTT
This sequence comes from Gonioctena quinquepunctata, assembly GCA_018342105.1. Taxonomy (NCBI): domain Eukaryota; kingdom Metazoa; phylum Arthropoda; class Insecta; order Coleoptera; family Chrysomelidae; genus Gonioctena; species Gonioctena quinquepunctata. The sequence goes on along the minus strand of JAFIRS010001732.1, from coordinate 66,257 downwards.
GCCGTTTCACCAATGTAAAAAAAAATTAAATCCGTTATAAGTAATTTTCCGATTTTTACCACTATTACAGGGTTGTTATTTGTATGTGTTTAGGCCTTCAATTAATTTATGTAAATATTTTCTAGAGATAGTAGATCATTCAGGTATTCTTGCAATATGTTGATTTACAGGCTGTCAAATTTGAATTTAAAATGTTGAATTTGAATGTGATCGATTAGGTGTATTCAAATGAAACACCCATTATATCCCACGAATAATTATTGGTCCTACCAGGACCCTTTGCAATTGTAAAATATATTTTTATCGTTTTTTATCGTTCCCAAATTGAGCATATCTTCTCTGTCTTATTTTTCCGAAGAATGTAAACTATTTTTACTGTAACTCTGATGGTCCTAATAATCACAGTGCCTTGTATTTTATTTTATATTTCATTTTATAAATAATTCCACACCCCAAAACAAATTATTCATTACAGGAAAATTTCAATTCATTCAGCAGTCAAATGGACATATATTTTCTTCAAAACATTCGGAGATTTCTGCTGCATTTCTGTTGTATTATGTAGTAGTATTATTTAATTATTAGATTTCTGAAATAAACGCTATTATACCATGAGACATTATTAATAAAATCTCTATATGAACGGAGCCCCATCTACAGCGCAATGAAATTTTAATAATAACCTCCGACAAGATAACAAAGATATTGTGGTGGCTAGCAGATTTCTGAAATCTGCCAGAGAATTTTTATTCAACCTAGAGCCGAGAAATATTTTCTGGCCTGTAGAAATTTATGAATCAAATTTTCTTCAAAATCATGCTATGTATATATGTATTTATCGAAAAAAAAATAAAAAATTCGTGAATGTCCAATATTTTAAATTGTTTTAATCGGTTTGAAACCGGAATCAATTCATTTGAATGTTTCATAACTTTTTAAATTTATATGTAAATCCCAAAAGTTTTTTGACGTATTTATCAGACAAAAGATTCTGCCACTTGTGAATGACTTTGCCGAAGTTGGTGTTGCCTTGACTAAAGAATTAGCGAAAGATAATAGAGGGACAAATCTGAGCCCTTTCCGGCTTAATGATATCGAAAAACATGAATTTTCAGGTTCTTTTTTTATGAAACCCATTACAAATTCGGAGATTATCAATGCAATATATGAACTAAAAAAACTCAAATTCACTAGATGTATACGACCTAAATGATATAATAATAAAAGAATCTAATCTATTTCTAATAGAACCTCTAAAAATCCTCTTCAATGCGTGTATTGTGCAAGGAATTTTTCCAGATAAATTTAAAATAGCACGAGTTCTCCCCATTTTTAAGAAAGGAAATTAAAACTAAATCGGTAATTATCGCCCGATATCGATTGTTCCTATTTTTGGAAAAATATTTGAAATTATTTTGAAAAGTCGCCTCTATAGTTACTTCATTAAACATAATTTATTTAACCCAAGTCAATTTGGATTCATAAAAATGTCATCTACTATACATGCTCTGAGAAAAGTTATTAACACTATAATTGATAGCTTTGAAAAAGGAAAACACACTGTAGCTGCACTAAGTGACCTGACAAAGGCATTTGATTGTGTATCACATTCAATTCTTGTCAGTAAACTCGAAGTTTATGGTATGGTATCTCCTGCTCTTTTTTCATCATATCTATCAAATAGACAACAATGTATTGCACTCGATTCGAATAATGTTTCCTAATTGAAACCTATCAAATGTGGAGTACCACGTACCACAGGGCTCTGTTTTGGGCCCTCTATTATTCATAATTTATGTCAATGACCTCTTCACTTACATGTGTCCTTATGGCTGTATTGCTTTTGCTGATGACACCACCTTTACTACATCTGGTAAGGAAAGACAAGTGCTTCTGAATGAAATAAATCTGGTACAGAAGAAACAACCTGATGTTGAATTCGAATAAAACTCAACAAATCTAGTTCTCACCAATTGCGTCCGATAGGAATTCAGTCGAATTGTTGGGCATTTTTCTAGATGATACACTGAACTGGTCAGTTCACATAGAGCAGCTTAGTAATAAAATCTCCAAATATATATTCCTACTCCGGAAACAGGAGAATATTATTGGCGTGCATGCAATGTTATCAGCTTATTATGCATTCCTCCACTCCCAAATTTCTTAGGGAACAATTTTGTGGGGAAGTAGCGCAAAAGCTGTTGACATATTTATTCTTCAGAAAAAATCAATAAGAATAATCACTGGTTCTGGTTATGCTGATTCGTGTAGACCACTCTTTATATCCCTAAAAATCATGACACTACCATCTATCTACTTATACCAACTTTTATTATAAATTCATAAAAACAAAGGAGATTACGGAAAAAATTCTGAAGATTATCCCACCAGGAGCTGTCAATTAATCAGGCCAAGCAAATTCAGACTGCATAAGACTAGCAAAAACTCTCTAGATGTGAATCTCTACAATGCACTCCCTCTATATGTAAAAAATCTAAATCCATATAATTATAAAAAACATTTGAAAGATTTTTTTATTTCAAATGCATTCTATTCCAGAGAAGAATATATGGCTGCCTGAGGTCTGGTACTCAATAACCATAGTATCTCAGAGAAAAATAAGAGAAAAAAAAAGGTGAATTACAATTATTTTTTCAATATTTTTTTTTGTATTTGATTCAATCTTTTGAAAAATCAATATTTTATTTATCTCCTTTTTTAGTTTTGTAATTTATGTGTTTATTTTATCTTTGTGTAACCTAAAAGATCAATAAACTATCTATCTATAAATACTCTGTTGAAATAAATATATCTATCTATCTATCTATCATTTTCATTATTTCTTTAGAATAATTTAACACTTGAGTACTTCCATTGTCGGCGAAAATTTCGTTAGTAAATGTCTAGTATGTCTAACATATCAGTGAAAGAACCAAGACAAACTATAATCAAGAGAGGTCAAATCAAATCATTTATTGCCATATAGAGCATGGAAAATGGTTGCTTCTGATTTATTTTATTTCAAAAGTAGAACCTATTTACTAGTAGTGGATACATTTACAAAATACCCAGAAATAGCATTATTTCAGGACATATCAAGTGGAGAAGTCATTTTGAAAATGAAGGAAATATTTGCAAGACATGGCAAACCTAATATTTTCCAAACAGATAATGACCTACAGTATTCCAGTTTTAAATTTGAGTATTTCATGAAAATATTGTTAAAAAAATCTTATTTCGATAAACAGAAATATTATAATCGCAAAGCTAGAGACTTGGGTATTTTGAGAATAAATGATATGATAATTTTGAGAATGAATGATATAATTTCAAGAGTAAATGAGGGATAATTGTTGGAAACCAGTGATTATTGTTCGAATAGACCACAACACACCTAGAGCATATTGGGTAAAACAAAAAATCCATTATAGTTCTGAATAGAAATTAAAAGAAAGCTACCGATGATTATGATGAAATTTATTCACATTTTTACAATGAGGATGGAGGTGTTGAGAAAAGGGTGAGTAAAGAAGTGAAGGGAAAAGTTTCGAATGAAAAAATTAGAATACTACGAGGGTGGTAGATACGGAACGTTATGAAAATTAAAGTAAAAAGTTATTATGATAATAGTAGTGGTAGTATTATTAATACAAATTTTACCAGGGTACGTAGACAAGTCATGAAACCAATAGATAATTAATGTTAGTATGAATACAATTTTCATTTCAAAAAGGCGTATGTTATATGTAATATTGTTGTGGAAATCTCTGTAGAGATACAGAACCATAGTTACAGAAATTATTAGATCGCTGATATAAACCCTATTACTAAAAATGTGTTGATGTTCCTATTGAAGTTATTAAATTTGTCTACTGCTAGTCCAGTATGACAGACCATAAAAAAAAATGAAAGGAAACCGGTCATTCTTCAAAAACATGCTGCACTGCTTACATTTGCATCAGGTATGTGAACAACATCGGTGGCGGATGGATCTTCTTCCCATGGAATGTCTCCTGTAGGATCCCTCATGAAGTTAGTCATTGAACTGACAGTCAGTTTCCTATCGTAATCTGTATTAAAATCTCCATCTTTGTAGTGCTTGATTACATATGGTTCATTTGGAATCTTCAGTTTTTTACACATTTTTCTAGCTTCCCTGAAAATATTTTCAATTAATTAATTAAAATATAATTACGCTCGATATGCTCTAATAACTGATTATAAACTACAATTTTCAAATATTTATAGTTTCCAAGTTTTTATTAAAAAAATTAATTTTATATTCATGATGGGTCATTTATTTGAAATTATATTTATTCGGATGAAAAATTTATTTTATATTTTATAATGGAATTGAAGTCAAAAAAATGTAATAAAATATTTTAATCAAATATGAATTCATAATTCCTAGTCAAAAACTTCCAAACTCCAATTAACACACATTTTCGCTTTTATACCCTCAAGTACATGCACTACACTCTCCGTGTACTAAACTCACTCGAAAACCGAACTTTCCTGAATGCAAGCACATCTTACTACACACCCTTGTGCTAATAGACAGTGCCTTATATAAATATTTTATTAGGTTTCCATTTTTCAGAATTGAATATTTATTATGTTTTAAAAAACAAATTCATTTCTTTTTAAATACTAATAAAAAAACAAGCTCTTATAAATTATAATAGCTATAAAACAAAATGGCATAATTTTTATTTTCACATCAGGTTTCTTTTATTTTTGGGTAATTTCAAGATTATATATAATTTTCTTTTTCAGAATCTTAATATTTATCTACATTACTCACCCTGAGCAATCAATGAGAACCATAGTACCCTCTCCTTTGATATTATCGCCAACGTCTTTGAAAGTCTTGATAACATTTTGAGATTGTTTATACGAGTTGTAAAAACAAACTAAGACGTTTGTTTTGGTTCTAAGAATTTTTTTGAAGTCTTTGATATCAACTAAATTATCTACAATGAGTTTTTTTTGGTTTGTTTTGGCAGTGAAGGTTACTGGAAATGTGAAATACTGAAAAAAAATTTGAAGGTTACGTTCACATACACCGATATTGAAAAAATTAATGAAATACTCACAAGTACACATATGTATAGAAATATAAAGTTTTTCATGACAAAGAAGGTGAAAGTGTCATTTAAAATTCATAAATTTATTAATATTTGAAATCTCATAAATTTCAATGAAAATCGAATTGACGTTTTGACTTCGACTTCGACCTTCGACGTTGTGGATTTCTTCTTCTTATTTGCTTTCTCTTCATTACACTCATTATGATATCAATCGCCACCAGAGGGCAATACTGCCTAACATTCAACAATTGGGAATTCAAAATTAGAAGCCAGAGTGGCGGAAATGCAAACCAGACATGAGTACACTATTTATTTATTCATCGTACATGTCATAAAAATACATAAAAGTGTACAAAAAATAAAGTGTACAAAGCACGTAAAAGTGTATAGACAGATATTACAAATTATTCTAGTTTACAAGCACACATTTAAATTTGATACATAGTCAATTGAGGCGTCAGTTGCCATTAGGAAGTCGTCGAAGTTTCCCTCATATGCTGTGTTTGGGCATTCCGCCACCAGATGTTGGACGGTTTGCTTTTCCGCACACCTCGCAGATTGCGCCCTACCCCATTTGTCTAATGAGTCCGTGCATACGCCATGGTTTGTACGTATTCTGTTCAGTGATGTCCATATTTTGCGGGGTTGTTCGAAGGTGGGAGGTTCATCCTTATGCACGGGAAATTTCTGAGCTGGGGGCGGGGGGGCAGTTATCTCTCCATTTTCGCTCCCAAGAGTCTATGGGGTCGAACTGTGACGTGTATTAGTTCTCTTGCGGTTCTTATGGTTGGTCTTCTGGATCGTAGTCTGTTTCTGCATGATTTACCCGTATCCTGGTGTATGGGAAGCTGAGGATTGTCTTGTATACGTTTAGAGAAGAGCTGCCTTGCGCCGGAGGTCTGGGGGGGGAGGTCTGGGGGGGGGGTATATGACTCAGTATTGGTAGCCATTCGGTAGGAATCGATTTTAGCGTTCCGCTGATTATCCTCATGGTCTCATTTAGCTGTATATCTACCTTTTGGGTATGCGCACTGTTGAGCCAGATCGGTGCGCCGTATTCTGCAGTTGAGTAAGCCAGCCCAAGTGCTGAGGATTTTAATGTTTCAGCGGTAGAGCCCCATGTGGTACCGCATAGCTTATGGAGGATGTTGTTCCGAGTTCCGCTCCGCAGCCGTGTTCTCCAGGTGCCTCTTATAGGTCAATGTCCTATCTAGGGTGATACCAAGATATTTCGGGTGCGTGTTGTGACGCAGTAGAGTATCCTCGAAGTAGGGGTGCAAAGTTAGCTCGCCTCCAGGTGGTGCACCCTGGGTAACGCTAAAGAGCTAACAAACTTGGCAGCCGGACAATCTGTGATCTCCCGGCTAAAGCACATGATGCCTAACGCGACATGAGTACACTGTTTTTCTGTTTTCTCCAGAAGTTATACACTTGTTTTGAGTTTTTCTTGAAATATATCCATTTTGTATTCGTTTCCAGTTTTTTTGTGTAGTGTTCTTCATTTCGAGACTCTAGTGAAGTGGTGTATTTAAATCTTGAAACAATACGTGCGTTTAGTGAATACGTCATCGACCACATTTTTTTGTGTTTCTCAGTCTTTGGATGCAAACAAACCGTAACGCGTATTTTGTTAACACAGCAGTTTATCCAAACATTTTATTTAAAGAATTCTGGAGATACTTAAGCACTTATAGCAATATGCTTATACAATATTATGGGATTATAATACGCTTTGTTGTCATCCAAAGACTGACTTACACCAATAAAAATTGGTCGCGATCGAGATGTCACACTAATTTTGTTGTGAAAAAATATTCTCCGTAGTTTCTGGACAGCTAGTGAAGTCATCTGGAGTTATTATAATGAATTATTTTGAAAAAATGTTACACACTATTTGTGAATGTTCGAATTGAAATAAAACCAACAAAAACTGGTTTTTTTAATTTCATCTAAAACAAACAAGATTGTGTGAAAATGTGTTCTTATTGTTGAATGTTTAAAGTTTTAGCAGATAATGCCATTTGTAAGTATTATAAGTTGGCAATGCCCCATAACTAGTTGGTAAGACAATTAGTCGTGTCTTTTATTTAGTAAATACATAACACTTATCATATAGATATTCATATATAGTCACTCTTTTTCCATACTGTATGAATAATCTTCGGTATGTTGGATAATATCTCTTTTTTCTCTTAATTAACTCTCTTTTCTTTCTTCTCAACTCTCTTTGAAGGTTCTCTTTTAATTTTTTTTGGGAAGGGACTGTATTTTTCTTCAAGATCCCGTCGTCCGTCTATAGACTGACTCAATCCTAGATTAGTCTAAACCAGAACGTTACGTTTATTTTCTCGAGGAAAATGATGAAAACCATTCCAGTACAAGGGTTACAACAATGATGATTCGAACTTGAATCCTCATTTCTTTCACTCGAGGACGTACACAATAGTCAACTGAACACCACCAGGTAAACCAGAATTTCATTAAATACCAACAATCACAAGAGATGCGACAAGTTTTAAGTATACAATGGCTAAAATCATATAAACACTAATGTTTCAAAAAGTAAACAATGTACTCATGTATAGTTTCAAAAATCGACACCAGAGGGAGTATCCGTTATTTTGAATTCCTAATAATAAAGATATTTGAAATTTGTACTCTATCACGGGACTTGAAATGTTTTTTATCCAACTTTCATTATATCATATTCATTTAACGACGGTCCATTTCTGCAAGCAGGGCTCATCACCGACGCCAATAAACACACTTCCCCCAATGGGAACTCATTTATATAGCACCTGCAGCTGTGAATATGATACTACGCTGTAGTTATACGGGCTTCCCAAACGCGAGTGTTTCCTGGACTCCACCCATTTGCAGAAATAGTCCATATCAACAAGGATGTACTTGTTGCTATTGTCCATCACAGGAAAGGGTCCAGCTACATCAATGGAATCCGTTTGAGTGGTGCGCCTACGATGTATTCCTCCATTTTACCCCTATACCTCGTCTTGGGGCTTTCAGTGGCGTCGCACTCTGAAAAACTTCTGCATCAGCTTTCTACATCGTCCCGGCATTGAATCCATTAGAACCTCTGCCTGATCTTGTCCAAGGTCTTATTGACTCCCAGATGCCCTCCTGATTTTCCTCCACGGATTTCTTTCAAGACTCCTCTTCATGGGCAAAACCAATTGGGAAATGAATGACATCCCATCACCTGACTCCCATACCCGTTTGAGTAGTCAATTTTCCACAACCAGGGAATCCCACTGTGCCATCATTGCGTTGAGGATGGGATCTCTGCCCGAAATATCTCTCCAGGAGGGTCCAGGTCCGTCCTAGCTCTTTCTAATGTATAAAGTCCCCAATATTTGGATCGATTCCTTGGTCCTGTCTCATGTGTGCGGTAGTCCATTCGTTTTAGGTGCATAGTTTCGTTCGTCTGGTACCGGCAACTCCTTCGAAGAACCCTGTTCTCTGACTTTGCTCGGATGCTCTAGGATGCCGTCTCCTAGACAAGCTACCTGCATTACTATTTGGTTGTTCTAGGCGATGTTCAGTAGTGAAAAGTTTCCCTGAGGGGCGGATTATCAGTAGTTCTTCTGACATATTTCACATAAAACTTTCAATCGTTTTAATTTTATGCCGATCAGGAGTATGTTTATATGTAATATATTTTTATAGTTGATCGAGTGTTGGGAAGGAATCAGGCAAAATGGAAGAAGGAGGAACATTTATCACAAAAATATGTTGCAGAACAGTGATAGAGCTACATATTATTTAAACAAACGCAGTCAGTTGTTTAACGTGTCTAGTGTCGGCCACTACATATCCACGTTTTTGCCAGGTGACCACAACGTGGTTGGAATGTTTCTATCTGGGATCCAGGAACGTAGATCGGAACATAGCAGCCACCAAAAAAGTGTTCCCCTTTTTGGTAGCCGCCGCGTGATAGAATCGTGTATATTACGTGGCAGTGGTTTTGGTCAAACACTTCAAAGTTTTCCAGAATCATGGCCGCTACGTTCCGTCCACTTAAAGTGCTACTTGGGGGATGGCCCAGGAAGCTTCGCTTTCACTTGCCCTGAAATCTCTCTGGAAATGCCTACTCCTACCACATATGAAACAGTTTCCTCTTGACTCTTCTAGAGATCCTGTCCTCGTAGGTGAGTGGGAACTAGGGGGTGTCCTCCAAGATGACTTTTACCAGATTTCTGCACTCGTGTTTTCAACTGTATCGCCGTATCTAAAGTCGGAAACAGCAATGCCTCACTTGCGATTTGGTCTGTAACATTGCTAATGTAGATACCCTCAAAGCTACTATGAATGGACTAGACTTTTCTTCATCGTCCCATCCTTTGACCGTTGCCGCAGCGTCAAACTGCTTCCGATATGGCAACTGCTTATTAAAAGTCGGCGATTTCAAGGAATTGTGCAATGTGGCAACCCTGTCACAGTCGTTTTGAATTCCCAGTGAACTTATTTTATTTTCTAGTTCTTCTCGCACCGCCCACACTCTTTTCTTTGCTTCTTCTCGTACTGTCCTGACTTTCTTCAGCTCATTGTCCATTCCTTTCATCATTTTCAGACTGCGTGTTGATTTCAGTGTACTCATTGTTTTCACTGTTTTCTTTAGGCCTACGATTTGCCCCTCGTTTTTCTGGATAACCTGTTCGAGAAATGCTTTCTGTTGTTCTCGTTCTTTATTTCGTTTTTCCTGAAGTTTCCGAAAATGTTCTTGCAACCGTTTCTCTTCCTCTTGTCGACGAACCGCCTCCTCTTGTTTTTCTTCCTGCCGTCTTTTCTCCTCCTTCTCTTGTCGACGAACCGCCTCCTCCTGTTTTTCTTTCTGCTGTTGTTCCTCCTCAATTCGTTTTTCATTCCAGACCAGGAAGCATCCACAATAGCCAGGTCATTGGTGGACAACATGTTCTCAAGATTCGTAGTACCGATGGGGCTACCTTCCGACCATGGAAGGAATTTCGAATCGAAGTTATTCAAGAAAGTTTTTGAGCTTATGGTCATCACCCCCAGTCAGATGGCATATGGTTGAAAGGTTCAACCAAACTATGGAAAGGTATCTTTACAAAGTTCTGGAAAAACTTCAAAAGGACTGTGATAGACACCATCCACTATTTATGATTGCATACAGAGCAGCCGTCCACGATTCAACCGGCCATAAACCTACGTGAAATACAGAATTCGAGCACCTAACGACTAATCTTATATTCACACAGCTCAATCTACGAGAAAAAATCCCTAAATAGAAAATATTTTCACTCAACCCACCGAAAACTCCCTAGATCTAGGGAAAAATCCTAACTTTCAATGAGAAATAATGTAAAATGTTCAAAATTCATCAGGTTGATCCCTAACATATAGTAGATCTATGGAAAATCCATGGCATTATAGGCCTCAAGCACGTTGGACCTTGGTACTTTTTGAAAATATCTCTAAATCTAACATACATGCTCTTAGGAGTTTCCAGCGTGATAAGAGGAAATTTATCTAGATTCTAGGTACATTATTGGAAAAGTTGAAAATTAGAAATTTGTAGAAATAACATAGTAATTCTCGTCTGGGCACATTGGAGTGGAGGGGAACGAACAAGCGGATGCGCTGGCACGAAAGAACACCTCAACGTCCCTGATCGGGCCAGATCCTTTCTGCGGTTTGAGAAACTAGTATTTCCAGGATGAACTCAATAAATCGGAAGAAACATGGAGAACCGTACGATGGCAGATTCTTCGAGGCATGCGGCAGGCTAAAGATCTCCCCAGCATGTTCAATCGAGAAAGACCCCCCAAGTAGCACACAGAGGTCATAATTCGGTTGTACAGACGTCTACTAGACCTTTCGCAAAAGTCCATGACTTATGTCTTGTAATATGCTGAGACGTCGCTATGTATGCCAATACGACAAAAAGGCACACTCTTGCGACGTCACATCGACGTTATAAAGTAGTGGTAATGACTTGCCAATATAGACTTATATAAGCCAGTCGCAAAAGGGTCGTTCTGTGGTCTTAGTGTAGTCATTATATCATTATGCATGAAGGTCATAATCTTTCTAATATAGTATTACAATATGTATACCATATACCATATCAAAAGATTTTATATAATATCAATATAATATATAAGTCAGCCTTCCTTTACATGTTCATGATACTCTGTGACCATGATAGTTATCGAGATAAAAATGATTTTCATTTATGTGCCTTTAAGAATTGTTCTGAAACTCTAGTGACCAAGCAAATCCATTTTTACGATCAAAATCCAATTCTACTCACTTAAAATTGATGCGCCTCGAAAATGAAGAGAGATAAATATTTATTTTCATTTCAGAAAAAATATATTTCATCAATTTTTCTCATTAATCGTTGAAATATGTAGACCATATTACGAAAGATACTTGATTGACACATCTCCAATGATTTTTAAATTTATATAACAACCAGGGTCCCATATTTTTTATTTTAAATATTTTTGTTCCAATATGGCTACCAGAATGATGTTATCAATCAATCGAAAAACATGGATGCCGTCCTTCTAGTGTCGAAAAGTTGTAATCACTCCGGTATGTACTATCATAGAATAGTTTACGAGTGTCTCAAAGACATCGCAATATCTTACATAAAAAAGTTGTAATGTAGTCGCTATGACCACAAGTAGCAAGTTTTGTTAAAGCTGGATTTATAGTTAGAAGGACTGTAAACGTAGACGCACTGCAAAAAGATCAACTATAGATTTTATGTACTCTTGTTTATAAATGAACGTAAACGCATGGCGTAACGTAAGTGAAACGGACTGGAACGGAAGAGTTGGCCAACTTTCATCTTTTACACTACGTTTCTTGCGTCCGGCCAATCAAAATAAAGAATTATGTGTTATGTTTTTTACAAGACGTAATTATTCATTAAATACTGGAACAGTCATTCACGTATACTTAAAAAATTGATCTGGATCAGCAGTCTTCATCTTTAAAAAATTATTGTAGGCATTCTCTACTTTTCTATTACGGTTTATGGGTCTTGTTTTGTAACGTCTTAGTCGCATAATTATTGTTCTTCGAGTTTGTCGACACTTTTCCAATGCTACTGCACACAACAGTCCCACGGCACCAAGAAGCATACCTTCATGTATTTCATAATCCATTGTGACACAGAAAACGAAGTATAGATAATTATTTAGAATATAATACAAATCCAAACCAACACAGGCTGTTTATGATTCGTGTAATGTGTAGGTTATGTTGAATATCACTATCACTTCTACCCATGCGCAAAAATTCCGTTCCGTCGATTTATAAATTCAATAATATTTTACAGTCCGTTTGTTACGTATACAGTGCGTCTACGTTACAGTCCGTCTAACTATAAATCCAGCTTAACGTCGTAACGCTATCAAAACAGAAGAAGATATACACTGAGTGCATAAGCATTCCGCTAGTTCCGCCTAATGGAAAACGCTAAAAATAACTGACATTTACAATAGAGGTTATGTTGATGTTGAAAATTTTAATATTTTTTATTTATCACTCGTAGTGCACATACATATTATTTATGTCTTTCCTTGTTGTGAAAACAATTGAAATATTTCTTTCCTCGATGAACTGGATGAACTTCATTTTTTTGCAGTGTCCCGATAGACTGACTAATTATTTCAGATGTTAATTTTGGGGAAGGCACTCATCCTTCCTCTTTATATTTTTCAATACGCTCCAGTTCTCTTGTAAGGCAGATTGGATCTTTGTTTTGGCATTCTAATCACTCATACGGAACTGAATGTTCTACATACATAACACAATATACCTATCCAACAAAAATAACATAACCAACAAAAATAATCTAACCATAGATACATAATGTAATAATTACGGCAAAAGTTCATCAGTTGATAAAACTACATTACATGAGTACAATATGTAGTCGTAGAAACGTTTCAAAAATCTATTCATTAGAACCACATATGTTCATTATCATAATAACCCCACAGCAACTTCTCTTGAGTTTTACTTAACGACACATACAATTTATTTACATACAAACCACAGTACAACTTCATTTCGAGAATTCTTTATTGTACTCTCGTTATATCTACTACACGACGTCATAGCGACGCCTGAAGGTTATAAAACGCACATTAACTTTTTGGTTCTGAAACATACAAATACGTGGTCTTCAAGACGGTATAAGAAGTCATTATGTTAATTTTATGACTCTGTGCCACTTGGGCCTAGTCAGCCTCAGAAAGAGGAGTCTTAGGTCGATAATGGGATTTCTAGCTTCAGTGAAGAACTGCACATGCAGATTTTGTGAAGGATAATTGGAAACACCCTTCCACATTCTGGTGGGGTACGAGATGCTGTATGTGAGAAAATATTTGGAATTTGTGGAATCGATAGTGGGAGAAATACAAAACATTGATCATATTCCCATCAAAATGTTCAAAACCCCGGTTCATTCCGGCTAGCATTATCTTCGGAAGGGAACTTCGATAATCTTGTGACTTGGTGTTCGGATCACCAAGCATCCAAGATAAACTGAAGGACAGGATGATTCAAAGAAGGTGACCAGGTTGGGCTGTATAACCCACGGCGAAAGAAAGAAAGTGTGTCCTTCAAATTAACACAGTTGTGGAAAGGACCGTACGAGGTGAAGAAGCAAATCAACGACGTGGTTTACAGAATCCAGCGCAGTTCTGGGACTAACATGAAGGTTGTTCACCTCGAAAGACTCAAGCCCTATCATGGTAAACCGATGGATTTCGATCGGGACGATCAAAATTGAAGGGGAGGCATACGGATACACTACATCAGGTAACTGTTGAATACAATAAGCCACCGCATGTTTACCCAGCATTACGACAAACTTCCAAGATACGCCGCCGACAAGCATATTGGAACAGATGGCAGGATAGCGGTGATACATTAAAAAAGTTCGAGGCCATTTTCAAGAGTTCGCCGATTTTTCTGGAATGGTTTACGTATATTCGTCCTTGACATATATAAGCAGTCGCATGGAGTGACAGTTAGTTTATTTAGTGTTACCGCGCACTAGCAACTTTTTTCTAGCAACTGTTTAGTTACGGAAATGGAACACACTGTTTTAAATGTAAACTCGCGCATTGGCGATTATTTAGTTGAAGCAACTATAAAATTACGACTGGTTCTATTTTGACGGCAACGAAATTGTTGCCTGTTGTTGCCGACAAAAATTTAGCGCTCATGTGTTAATCTGTTGCCGCGCACTGGCGATTTATTTGTTATTAGTTGCCATTTACATCAGCCATTCGCTGCGGCGTATTTGTTAAAAAATCATCACAACATGCCTCTGGATACTGAAATATTTATTTGTGAGATTGAAAAACGCCCAGCTCTTTATCATACAAAGTTCAAAGAATACTCGAATAAGGTTTTAAAAAAGAAATTGTGGATCGAGATATTTGAACAATTTGTCGAAAACTGGAGTGAACTTGGTACTGCTGAGGAGGAAAAAAAAGGTAAGTAGATAATGATACATATTAAGTATTTATTTATATCATATAATAAGACGGTAATAAATTTTTCATTAACTTAAAAATAACATTTTGTCATATTGCCATGGAACAGATCCTTGCAGAGAAATAAAATAGTTTGCAAAATAATCCCTAACATCGGCGCCTTTGATATTACTTCTTGTTCCAACTCGTGCAATATTTTCTAGAGAACATTCATACAGAGTGTCATCAAAACGTATTTCGTCATGTTTTCATTATTTGAATATGTTGGTGCCGGAATATTTATACAAATCCTTTCGAGTAAATTTGAAAAAAACGACTTCTTAAAAATATTGGCATTACTTGATGAACCAAACGCGCCAACCTAGACAAAAATAAAGCTATAATTAGAGTCTGATATTGCCAGAAGTACAGTTAATATTTTTTTTATAATAAAAAAATCTGATCCGCTTGAATTGGTTCCTTTACTCGAATGTGTTTTCCGTCTACAGCTCCTATGCAATTAGGGAATTTTTTTCTTTTTTTTTTTATGTTCTGGTTCCCACGAAAAGGGATATCCTGTAATGTTCAGAGAACATCGTGGGAACCAAGGGAAAGAAGGTAGGAGTTGGTGTTCTTCTTAAATTTCTGGAGGTTGTATGCCTCGGGGAACACCTCCCTAGGCAATGAGTTCCAAAGCGTCGCTGTTCGTTGGATGAACGAGTCTTTGGAAAGTGATGTTCTGCAGGTCTCCAAAGTGACCACGAAGGGGTGTGATGACTGAACTTGACGGGTTAGTCTCGAAGAGACTGCCAAAGCAGGAACGATTGTTGATATTTCAGAAGAGCATCGCCCATGAAAATATCTATAAAATAGAGACAAATCGCCAACTTTTCTACGGTGTTCCAGACAAGTGAGCGAGTTTGTAAGCGAGGGATCACCGACGAGACGAATTGCCCTTTTTTGGACAGAATCCAATAGCCTCAGGATATGTTTAGGTGCCGCGCTCCAAATATGGGAACAGTATTCCAGGACAGGTCGGATCTGTGCCTTATAGATCATAAGCAGCTGAGTGGGGGTGAAATAGCTCTTGGCACGAAACAAAAAACCAAGTTTTTGGGATGCACTTTTGGCAATGGACTTCACGTGATTTTCCCAGAAAAGGTTATTGCTGATAGTAATACCAAGCATCGATATGGATGACTTCAGTGGTATGGTTACTCCTGACAAAGTTATGTTGGGCACAGTGAGAAGGGCTTTTCTAGAGAAAAGACATGCTTGTGTTTTGTTTGCATTGAATTCTACCAAGTTATTAGATCCCCACTCGAGAATTGTTGCTAAGTCCATATTTATATTATTAACATTTCTTCCTCGTTCATTTCTGGTTTCACGGGCTGATATAGGGGCCCTGGAAGAGAAAGCGGTATGGAGGGTACTATCATCGGCAAAGCTGTGTACTGGACATGAAGTTGCTTTCAACAGGTCGTTGATGTGAAGTAGAAATAGTGTTGGTGCGAGAATAGATCCTTGCGGAACACCAGCATTTATGAGTAGAGTGTCAGATGAAACTCCATCGACCACTACATGGAGAGACCTGTTTGGGAGAAAACTAGCAAGCAGAGAACACAGCTGAGGGGGCAAGCCATAAGACGGAAGCTTGGCGAGGAGTCCCTGGTGCCAAACTCGATCGAACGCCTTGGAGATATCTAATGCCACAGCTAAAGTTTCTCCATACTTTTCAATAGATAGCTGCCATATATGTGAGACGTAAGCGAGCAGGTCACCAGTTGATCTCTGATGGCGGAACCATATTGCCTATCGTTGAAATTCCTGAGTCTTCCAATATTTCATGAGCTCGATTGATGGCTTTTTCCATGACCTTTGAAATAATAGATAGCAGTGCGATAGGTCTGTAGTTGCTAGGTAGGGCCTTTTTGCCTTTCTTAGGGACTGGCTGTACTCTTGCAATTTTCCAATTGGACGGAAATACCCCCAAATTGTAAGAGTGGTTGAACAACTTGCAAAGAACAGGTGTTAGTTCGGGGGCACATTTCTTGAGAACAATCGGCGGGATTCCGTCAGATCCACAGGCTTTGTTGGTGTTGAGACCCAGCAAAATCTTTCTGATAGTACGTTGGCGAAAGGTGATCTCGGGCATGTGACTGTCAATAGGTGTAATGTTCGGGGGTTGTTTTCCCGATGAATCCAGAGTGGAATTTCCAGCAAATAGGTGCGCAAAGATATTGGCTTTTTCCTGGGCAGTCGTTGCTAGTGTTCCATCTTCTTTGGTTAGAGGGGGAAATGAGCTGGAAGTGAAGTTTCTTCCCACAGCTTTGGCGAAAGACCAAAATGAACGGGATCCGTTAGGACACTCAGCAAGTTTTGATCTTATTTTGGCATTGTGGGCATCTTTTGAGCATTCTATTGTCTCTTTGCATATGCCTCTAGCCTCGACATATGCTGCTTTGGTCTCAGGGCCCGGATTTTTTAGCCATCGATGGTATGCTGCCTGTTTGGAAGCCACAGCTCTAGAGCAGTTTCTGTTAAACCAGGTCTTATCGGATGATGTTCTTCTGTCGGTATTCGGTATGTAGGTTTGCATCCCCAACATGATGATTTCAGAAATTGTCTCAGCACATCGTGTTGGATCTACTGAAGAGAAACAAACTCTCTTCCATGGAAACGCTGAGAAAAACATACGAAGACCTTCCCAGTCGGCCGAATTGTAATGCCACATGAGACGGGGTGGTATTGTGCAGCTCGATGGTAAATGGAAAGAGCATGTTGTGGAGATGAGGGTGTGATCAGAGTTTCCAAGTGGGGCACAAACTTCTATTCTATACGGGTCAGGATTGGTGGTGAGGAAAAGATCTAGTGTATTGGCAGACTGGTTGTTGACATCAGGGATGCGGGTTGGTAGCTCGACCAGTTGTTCTAGACCATGAGTGATGGCGAAGGCCTCGGCTTGACGACCCGCATCATCTGTTTTGTTAGAGAATTTGAGCCAGGCAGCGTTATGTACATTAAAGCCTCCCATGATTATGGTTTCAGCTGTTGGATGGTTCTCCTGAATGTAGTCCAGTTTGAGTGATAAAAACTCAAAGAGGTCGTTCATTAGGTGATAGGTAAAGGCAGCAGAGGAACTTAGTCAGTTTGGTATCAGATAGCTTGAACCACATCACATCAAAGTCTTTCGGTTCCAAACTCTCTTCACGCTGGCATGAAAGGTTAGCCTTAGCGTAAAGGCAGACTCCACCTTTGAACCTGAATCGAGAATGGAGTTCGTAACCAGGATAAAGCATATGGACCTTGTTGGTGGACGAGTTTACTTGTGTTTCTGTTAGAGCCAGAATATCCGGTTTTTTCGTCTGTAGGTGATGGTGGACGTCATTGATGTTCTTGTTGAGTCCGCGGATGTTGCAAAAATTATTCTTTAATGTTGAGTCCCCTCGAGTACCTCTCGCCCGGAAATCCGAATGGAGAGGTATTTTGCTTCCGGAGTGTTTTACTCTAGGAGACTTCATCATTATTACTATTAGGATGCACCTGAAAATAAAGGAGGAATTGGGGAAAAGGAAAGAGGGAGACCGGAAAGTATCGACCGAACACTGAAACATGGAATGATCCATTTCACAGCACACAAAGTCGATATGGTGGTATTTCACCGGGCGATGAGACCATCTTCCACCTACGGTTATCCTTTTAGTCGCCTCTTACGACAGGCAGGATTTACCATGGGGCTATTCTAAAGCCGACCCCATACAGCACCCGACCCCATACAGCATAGGCTTTTTCATTTAGATGACAAATGACTAACTTTGTTTACCTGTCAGACCCAACGGCATTGACGACGATTTTTTTTTTAAGGAAATAAAATATTTCCGAGTTTTCCTATGGATCGTTGAGTTGAATTTACATGGAGAAGAAAACTCACCATTAGAAAATATTCGTGTACATGATTTTATCTACGAATGAAAGGTTTTTGGCGGTATAAAATAGGTAATAAGTACTTAACCTTACTTATTAAGTTACGAACGCCAATGTATCCAGGTGCATCTGTCATGAAGTTGACTGTTGTCATAATTTTGAACTAAGCCAATCTCAAATTGTTATTTCAAAACTAACCAATGGCTATTCACTTTCCCAATAGCCAATCAGACTTTGGGTCTCAAAACGAGCGCATGCGCCTTAAAAAATCATCTAAATGAAAAGGCCTATTGTGAGGTTTCACTAAATTTGTGGGCTATGTTTAGGCAGGCATCATTTGTCATATTCTTCATGTAAATTGGTAACAAACATAGACAAATTAAAAATAAAGAGACTGTTTGAAACATTGGCGATCTTGACCACCAAGTTTTTGGTACGGCCAGTCGCGCATGGAGGCGCTGCCCGCAATCAACAGACGACTGGCGACATGATAATTTTCCAATTTCGACATTTGTCAGAAAATGACAAACCACGTAATAATTTCAGAATAATTCTACTGTTAATTGTCATCGAAAAATTAATTATAGAAATTATACCATGGACTTGAATTATGAACCCAACGTCGAAAATGGAACGTTTTGTCATTCGAGTTGACGCTGAAATTCCTCGAAATATTCTTTCACAAGGTAAAATATAAGCTGCTTTTCACAAACTGATACTTATTTCCATCCATCAGTTGCAGACATTTTTTCACAAACTGGTACTTATTTCCATCCATCAGTTTTCATTTCTTATCACCATTTGAGGAAGTACGAAGTGCTAATAAATTAACAAAATTATTGAAAGTTTGTTGGTAATGTAATGTTTTTATTTTGGTTGATTTGATGATAAGCGACTGAAGAATATTTTTAATTTTGTTGTTTTTCAGAGTTTTATTATTGTTTTGTCTATAGTTGTACATTGTCCTAGATACAATAAAATGTGTTTTTATAGTGTTCAACTTATTATTCTTGTTTTATAAGATGTTTAATTTTGTTCTTGATATCATGAAATAAAGATTTACTTTGAAACTTTATGTTAACCACGAACGAACTAACAGATTCTACGAATCGATTACTGTATATATTTTATTAGTGATCGATTTGCCATTCCTGTATTTTATATGATACAACCATTCATATGGAATACAAGAATGGCAAATCGATCACTTATAAAATATATACCATATCAATCATATAAAAGTAACACATTTGAAAAACCCGCCTTATCTCAATCGGTCTTACCAACTGTACTTAGTTCGGCCAGTTGCGAGATATGTCGCCACTGTCTAAACGTGGTGCCAACTTTTACTGCAGGTTTGACAACTCTCTTTATTTTTAGTTTCTCTATGGCAACAAACGTTCCCAAAGAGCGTCACATGTATCTCTGACGATTTCCCTTATCGTTGTTTCTCCTAGTAAATATTCATAGTGCAATGATACGAAGCTGTTTCCTATAGCTAAATATCTGAAATAAAAATTAACATATTTTTTATTCTCAGGACAAGAATTACAGAAAAAATAGGAAAACTTAAGAACTTGTTTTAAAAGGGAATATATGATGCACAAAAAAATGAACATTCGGGTGCAGGACGGACAAAAAGACGCAAATATATTTATTTCGATCAGTTATTATTTCTACATGATTCAATGGAGAGCAGAGAAACCACAAGTAGTCTTGGGGACAAGGGCCAGACAAGTGATGTAGAAAACGAACTGGAAGAAACCGAGGAAGATAATCCAGCTTTATCCAATACTCCTCAAACAAACACTGCCGCCAAACCTGTTACTACTCCATCATCACTCAGACGAAAGAAGGTTCCTCAAACATCTTACGAAGAATCTTGTTGGACATCTTGAAACAAAAAAGGGATGAAGATAGGGAGATTGACGAAGACAAATCTTTTTTGCTCTCTCTTCTTCCTTCATTTAAGAAACTGAATAAAGATAAAAAATTCATCGTGCGAGCAGAATTTTTGAATGCATGGAAATAATTATTATCCAATTCAAAGTGAGCACAACGTAAATCAAATGTATGGCTATGGTGGCAGTACTTCCCAGGAAAATACTACAGCGCAGTACTTCTCAAGGTTCGCACCAAATAATCATACAGAAAGAATAACTACAACTACTCCTGCGCTATCTGTTGTGCCCTAATAATTGCAGGCAGAGTTCGTGGGGAAACGATTCTGAAGCTTCTTCTCTATTTACTCTGGTGTAAAATATGTTTTTCTTGAGAATAAACGTTTTTTTCCTTACTTCAGTGTCACACTCAATCTTTCTTCTGGTGGTACAGCCAGGCATAATGTTGTGTCTTGGTACAAAATACGACGTCCCAGAAGCCTCAGTAAGGTGTCAAAACTCTCAATACTGAGTCTGAAGTAATAGAAAAATTTGAGCGGGTGTTCTCTCAAATTCTCAAACTATTTATAAAATTGTCCATTAAAAAGTCTCTTCCTTAGTATTGGATGAACCCAAAATAGTCTTCTTTTTTGTTTTCTTCTTCGTTTCAGTATGCAGTTTCCACAAAATCCATGACCATGATTTCTACAAGCAACTATTTAGCCGCCTGTGCGCGCTGCCAATTGTACCGACCATTTTTCAGGCAACTGAACTATTTAGTTTCCAAAACTAAAAGTTGCTAGTGCGCGGTTACTCTTATTGATGTTGTTTGTGTGATTAATTCGTAGTTAGTACAGTTTAATATTCGGGGTGGTATTTCGAAGTGTGATTGAGTTTTTCAGTACATTGTTGTGTTAAAGTGTGAAAAGTAATAAACGAGTATTTTTCAAATGAAGTCACGGACCCCAGTTTGGTAACGGTATAATAATCTTAAAAATATATCAAAGCTGTTTTTGTTGCCAGTATTTCAATTAATCAATATCATTTATCCACAACGTGCAAGTTCTTCTTGGTGACCCTAAGCTCTCACTATCTCTCTTCGCTGATTTCCGTATCGACGTATTCGACTGTGTTTAACAACCCATCAAATACTTGAATGACAATAGCTCATTTCCAATAGTAGGTATTGGATATTTCCACATATATTTTATATGGATGAGGTCCGAGGATAGGTATGACAATAGATTCATGATGATAATATTGAATAATATCCGGTACTGGAGTTGAAGGCGCATTCGCTATTTCAGCTGCAGAAAAACCTGGAAAACACCATTAGAATGTACACGGGAATCTACATCGTCTTGGAGAATTCACTTCTTTTCCACAAATCGAACGAAAAAATGTGCTTCATTGCTATTCTTTGACACTTTGAAATCAGTGTTTTTTTGACATTCATAACCTGTCATGGGTCTGATAAATTGATTTGTTTGAGAATACATTTTTCTGAAATCGCTCAAGAATGCCTACTTTCTCGGAGCAACTTCGGACCCCAAAAACGCGAATCTAGTATTTTAATCCGTTGCTAAGCAAAAAAAAACGGTCCGGGAAATGTTTTGCCGGCCTAGGCCGTAAAAATGGTCTCTACCGGTTTTTTATATACATTTTAGACAGCAAATAAATACGCGCAAACAACCAACTCATATTAAGAACATTAATTGAATATATTATCACACATATGGAACATTTATTATAACTATTTTTTTATATTTATACTTATCTTGCAGTTTGTACAATTATTAAACATAGGCTGAACTCTACCTGTCATTATCTTTGTCACTTCCCCTTCTAAGTTTATCTGTTATGTTACCTTAATAGTCAGCGACGTTATTGCTATTTTCTTCTTCGGCAATAATACTAATAGTATTAGCAGCTTTTTCTTTGTCACTTTCCCCTCTGAATATTTTATCTGCTATGTCTACTTTATTGGTAAAATATTCCTTTTTATATCCTTCGGCAACGATTGAGGATTTCCATCCCCTTCCTCTTCAAAGCAATTAAATCTGCCCCAGCATTAACCAAAATTGTCGCAGAGGACCGACGGAAACAATGTGCATAAGGCAAATTTGAAAAATTTGCGACAGTTAGAGGCATGATGTATTTCTACTACTTGCCTGCTACCTTTCCCATTTGAATATTTAAAGAAAAAGCGGCAACTTTTGAAATTTTCTGGACGACATGCAACATATTTTCTATACAATGACATATAAGTTTCGTTTATCACGAATGATCTTGGTTTGTTCGTTTATCATCGGGTATTTCAATCACAAGCTTAGATCCAAAATCTTCTATGTCATTCAAATTTAATTGATATAGTTCATCACGGCGACATGCACCGGCAACACCAAATATCAAGGCAACCTAAAAAGTACATAAATATCTAGGTAATTTTAAAATTATTACATTCTAAATGTACCTCATTCATCAAGTATATACATATAATCTGGTGCTTGAGTAATGAACGTTTCAATTTGTTCATCTGACAAAACTCTTGAGCTCTTTGGTTTATAGTTGTCACTGTGACGTTTCAGGAAAGCACGTAATTTCAAATATTTTGTAATATCAATATCTTCTTTTGTACTAAGTGTAGCTCTCAGCATGGAGTAATTTAACCATCACGTAGATGCCTTCAACTTTGTAGATAAATCGGAAAAGTATGTAATCATGACATTTTCAGATCGGTAGGTCGTCTTTTTTTCTTGGCAATAATCCATAAAACGTTTGTGAGCGTATTCATATTTTGCCTTGGATTTATTTGGCAATAAATTTAAGATGACATTTTCAGCAGCATTTACTAACTCTGGTGGTGTCCCGCACACTGGACATCATCTCACTGTCCATTTTAAATATTTTTTAGCGATAAGTAGGTATTAAACCGAAATAAGTAGTGAATCTCTGACTTTTGTCACAACAATAAACAAACAGTGATTGTCAAGGAAACGATTTCATAGGCAATAAGATGGTAATAAAAAATTATTATGCATTTATGAAAATTCCTTAATTTATGATAATGTTAATTGCGATTTCAAAAAAAATGTATGTGTACCTCGTAGTAAAGGCACATTCCCAGACTTCAATGCTTGTTGGCCTCGGCTTAACGACTCGGCCAACAATTTAGATTGTCGTCCGGGAATGTATTGCTTTTACTACTAGATACACAATGTACGGTTCTGTATCCTATTTCCCTGGGCCAAAAACTGGGGTTATAAAATTGGTTTTTAAACTTGAAGTTATCACAGCTGACTTTAAGTTTAAAAACCAATTTTATAACCCCAGTTTTTGGCCCAGGGAAATAGGATACAGACGATTCGATTTCAACAAACATTATATCAAACACAATACCAGGAATGTTCTAGATACGGAAGATCAAACAAGACCAGTTTCTTTTTTAGATTAGACGAATCCTGTGACTCTATACCCACCCATACTAATCGGGTTTCTCTACAGCCCACAAGCAAGAGTAATTTGAATAAACTAAACTGTGATATATTACATGAAAAATTAGCGAGAAAAGATATGGTGAGCATTTTCCACATAAATATTCAAAGCCTCTCCAACAAAATTAATGAAGTTAGCATCTTTTTGGATTTTTATAACTTCGAAATAGTGTGCATTTCTGAGCATTGGTTGAATTCTGAGAACTTAAAACACATAAATATCTCCGGATATAATTTAGCATCATTCTACTGTAGGGAGCACAATCTCCACGGGGGTGTAGCAATCTTCACGAAAGATACTCTCAAATTTGAGCAGC
This sequence comes from Gonioctena quinquepunctata, assembly GCA_018342105.1. Taxonomy (NCBI): domain Eukaryota; kingdom Metazoa; phylum Arthropoda; class Insecta; order Coleoptera; family Chrysomelidae; genus Gonioctena; species Gonioctena quinquepunctata. The sequence goes on along the minus strand of JAFIRS010001732.1, from coordinate 42,070 downwards.
TTAATCTTATAGAGTTCAACACTGAAAACCATTCTGAATTCTGTGGAATAAAACTCACTTCCACTAAACTTTTAATCATTAATCTCTACAGATCCTGCCTTGGGGATATCGATATTTTTATGGAGAACATAGATAATCTATTAAACAAGCATGCAGATAACTTTGAAAGGGTTATTCTTTTAGGTGATTTCAACATTGATTTCTTGACAAAATCAACGAGATTAACAGACTTAATGTGCATTTTTGATTCATACAACATAGTTCCTACCATGAAAGATTTTACCAGAGTATCAGGAAACTCTGCCTCTTGTATAGACAATATCATCACGAATCTAGATGGGGAAAGGTTTAGTACAGGGGTAATAGAACCCTGCCTCTCTGACCACTTTGGTCAATATATGTTTATAAATGGCAAAGTTGAAGCGAGAGACTATATCACTCGTAGACATATCACAAAAAATGAAATCGAGAGATTGAGAGCCTCACTTCTTAAAACTGATTGGAGTATATTCATGGATCCTGAGGGTGATGTCAACTTGCTATCTGATTTCATCACAGAAACCTATTAGAATCTGATCAATGAATTATTTCCTCTTCGGACATTCAAAAACATCAACAGGCCACCTGTTTCATGGTTTAGTCCTTCTCTACACAACATAAGAGAAACATTATCTAGTGTCAAAATAATTACAGACTCTAGTAACGACCCAGTTGATATCCTAGCCTATAAAACTCTCAAGAAATCGTATAATATTCAATTGAAGAATGCGAAAAGATCTGCATACGATGAATTCCTCGTTGCATCAAATAATAAATCCAAAGATACCTGGAAATTAATTAACTATGAAGGAAATCGTAAACTCAAAACTCAGATCTGCAATAAAATAACTGAACAAGACTTCAATGTCTACTTCACTCAGGTTGCAGAAGATATTTTAAGATCTCTACCTACTGCAAGTGAAGATAATCTACTCCTTTACAATAACTTCCCTGTTCCCTGCAGCTCCTTTTTCTTAGAACCAGTCACTATTCACGAGGTTCGGGATGCCATAAATACCTTAAATTTTTTTAACTGTTTTGATGTCTATGACCTCAACAGTGACATAATCAAATCTACATCAGATATCATTTTAGAACCGCTAACTTCCCTGATCAACTTAATTTTCTCAACTGGTACCTTGCCTGGAATATTAAAGTTTTCCAGAGTAATTCCAGTTTTTAAGAAAGGAGACAAATCTGCTCCAGAGAATTATCGTCCTATATCTCTGATCACAATATTTTCCAAAATTATTGAAATAATCATCAAGAACAGGCTCTCCAAATACTTTGAAAATAACAACTTCTTGAATGATTCACAGTATGGCTTTAGAATAAAACGATCAACAATCATGGCATTATTGAAAGTTCTGGGAGACATAATCGAAGGCCTAGAACAAGGAAAACATACAACTTTGACGCTTTGTGACCTTTCCAAGGCCTTCGATTGTGTATCACATGATATCCTCATAGCAAAACTGGATTACTATGGAAGAAGAGGTATACCCCTATCACTCATGAAGTCATATCTTGAAAACAGATTCAAATGTGTAACACTCGAAAACTCTCATTCGGACTTTTTACCTATAAGACATGGTGTTCCCCAGGGCTCTGTTTTGGGACCGTTACTTTTTGTTATATATATATAAACGACCTATGTTCATTCCTACATCCCAATAGATGCATTTTATTTGCCGATGACACATCACTTATTTGTTCAGATGGAAACTATGATAATCTGATTCTATCATCAGCCAACATTGAAAGAAACACCAATAGCTGGCTCTCCTCTAACAAACTTAAACTCAATCAAACAAAATCGCAAAGAATAACCTTTTCAACTAATGCAAATTATCAAGCAGGACAAACTGCCACTTTATTGGGCATCAATTTTGACAATAAACTAACATGGCATTACCATACTGACCTCCTCAATAGAAAATTGGCCGGTACAATATTCCTCATTCGTCAATTAAAACATATAGCCAGCATCACTACACTGAAGACTGTTTACTTTTCACTTTTCCACTCACAACTCAGTTATGGAGTAATATTATGGGGAAATTCATCTGGTGCAGCTAATATTTTCAAGAAACAAAAAAAGGTAATCAGGATCATAGCTAACGCAAGCTATATTGAACACTGTCGCCCAATTTTCATCAGTTTTGGAATTATGCCTCTGCCCTGCTTATACATACCCTACATACCCTACTTGAAATCCATGGAAATATAAAAAATTTCACAATGCAATCGGATGTACATAATTACTCGACAAGATCTGCTAACCTGATAAGAACACCCAGATTTCATTTGACAAAATCGTCCAAAAACTCTCTGGATATCAGACTGTATAACATCCTACCTGAAAATTGGAAAACCCTCCAGTCTCACACATTCAACTCCACAGTAAAAGAATATCTATTATACCACTGCTTTTACTCTATAGAGGAATATTTGGAAACTCCATTTGCCTCCCCATGTCTTTTCTCGCCACACTTAACTATATCATTTTATTACGTTCTCTTTCACTTGAGTGATTGTTTTAATGATTTAATTTATGATTGTTTTAATGTTCTAACTTATATGTGTCTTTGATTTAGTAAATCTAAGTACCTCTGTGTCAGTAACAATGTTTTATTATTTATATACTGATGTTTTATAATTTCTATAATTTTGACAATTATCTGACCTGCTACAAACACTTGTAAAAATGTGTAACGTTGTCAATAAATCTATCTATCTATCTACTATTTCTAGAAGCAATATCACTTCGCAAAGATGGAAAAATGTTATGAACATTTCCTTCGGAGTGACACTTTGAAATCAGTGTTTTTCTGACATTTATTTTCTGTTTTTCTTTCTGGGGGGTTCATATAATCAAATGAGAATTTATGAGAAATCATCTGCGACTCAACAACCTTTCGTCTAAATATTCTAACTTACCCATTTCGAAAGTTGGAGGTCTCATTTGAAGATTACAAGGTATGTTTTCCGGGATTCAGATCAACACAAATTCTATTTTCAGAGTAAACGTAAAGAATTAAATATTCTCCTCGTAGATATAATTGTGGATATTATTTTGAGTTCTCCAAAATAATTGATAATATCGATTCAAAAAGTAGAGATATTTTAAACAAATTCCACCCGAACCCAAATTTCTCTAGTAAAAGTCGCAATGTCCATTCAATTTTTTTTTTCATATTAGTCTGCTGTACAAAAAAGAGTTCGTGGCAATAATGAAAAATCTACTTCTGATATAATATTATCATTTTTGCTCAAAACGCATTTTGAATCCATCATTTCCAGCAATCTGGCGTTTTATTGGCAGTTTATCATTATTATTTTTTGAGAAATCAAAGGATGTTTTTCATGTAAGAACTCGAACTGTTAACAAAATCGATTTCTACGTCATACATCTTGCATAATCTTCGGTCAGATATTACACAATCAATGTATATTTATTTAACTTAAATCTCAAATGAAGATAATTTTTGGTTCATTGTTTCGGATTATTTTTGGATTATAATAAATATATAATAAGCTCTGCAAATAATTAGAGAATATTGTTCGCACGATCTCTGTTAATGGATGATTATAATGTACGTTGAACTTCCTAGGTGAGTTCCAACACCAATTTCAAACCACCGCTTGGAATGACCGAAAATGGTGGGAGAAAAAAAACAAAGTTTTTCTGGTGAGTTGAGTCAATTAACCAATCAGGGCTGGGGACCGAGTGCGCTGAGACTGGGATTTAGTAATTATTCCCATAAATTATGTATTTTATTCACCGCTGGCATGTTATAAGATCATAATGCTTCTGTTCACAAACTAGTGTGTTTTATAATTTATTTATATAAGATACTAGTGTTTTATGAGTTATAAACCACTGCCTGATTTTTTTGTGAGAAAAGAGAAATAAGAATTCTTGTTATTTATTGACCCCATTTGTAATTCCAAAATTTCTTGAGGTATACTACTTTTCTCCATTGTAGATAAACACGGGGGCTTCGGCCCCTTCCAGTTGGAGTACGTAGTTTTTTGTGATATCAGGTTAGTATTGAGCTCGGATCATATGCACGACGATATGAAAGCATATTAGAGTTTAGCATCGCTCCTAAAAGGTGTGTGTAGGGACTATGGCATATACCATAAGCATGTTATTACTTTGAAACTATCATTGAGCACCAAATATATGTATACGACGATATATAAGTAGAGGTATGTACTGCGACCAAATATGTGTATTTTATTTCGCTCTTCGTTCACTTTGGTTTTTCTAAGGAAAAATGGAAAGCTATTATATTTTTTTATATATTATTGCAATATTTTGAATGGATTCGGGGAAATATGGAAATGTATTTTTTCTCTTTTGATTTTTGAATTTATCTTCCTTACTATTCGATTTGAAGGAAAAGTCAACTCCAATTTTTTGTAGCAATAGATGAAAGGAATCTTTTTGCTTACAGTAATTTTTTTGATATGTCCAATAGTTTTTGAGAAATCTGAATTTTATTAATAAACATTTTTATAAATTTTTTTAAATTTTTTCTGAGTTAAAAAAATATGGTTTAGATGTTCCAATGGAACTCATGAAACTCCATGAATAAAATATTTCAACTTTTAATTTTTTCCAATATAAAGCTCAAATATTCATGTTTACCGTTTATCAGCTATATCTCCCGTACTATTCAATTCAGAAAAAAAGTATCGGAAGGTTTTTTGTAAGAAATGTCAACAGCAATATATTTGCTTTCATAAAATTTTCGAAATTCTCAGCCGTTTTCGAGAAAAATCAACTTGTTTTAATTTCGTGATTTAATTTTCAGATTGTTTTTTGATTTTCCGGTGGAGTGAGAGAAACATGTATCGAAAATATCTTGTGGCTCTATTTGGGAGGTGTATACAAAGCATTCCGTAGATTTCCATATTTTTCGTTAGTTTGCGAGATTTTTGAATTTATGTCGGACCAAGTATTTCGGAAAATCCCCCTGGAAAATCCATTCGGAATTTTCCGATCACTCCCAGTTTCGATAGGCTTCCTGTACGGTTGACGAACTATTGTGGTACAGAATATGAAATCGAAAACTTCATTCATGCGACCTGTACTTGAACCACAAGGAATTTTCGTGAATATTGAATCCTCCATCTGAATTTCGAAAATAAAATCATAATCTGCGACCCCAAAAACCTCCAGATAGCAATTTGGAATGGATTCGAACCATCAATGATAGAACACACGTCAGCCATATCGGAGCCGCCATCTTGAATTCCTATTTTTTTAACAAAATAATGATCTCCGATATCAAAAACTCCCACATACCAACTATAAATAGAATCGGACCCTGAACACAACACATTTAATAAAAACTTTCGATATTTCGATGTCCCAGTACGCGATCGCACAGAGATCAGCACACCGAGCTCCGCTAAAATCATGGTGAAACATAAACGAAATTGCTGTCACTTTGACGACTGGTCTGGTCAAAAGGCCCTTCCAGTCACAGAGAGTCATACAAATAATATTTTTTTACCTATAACCGTTCTAAAGATTTCTTAATAGAATATCATCGTGCGTAGAAAGTATATTCATGAAGTTTCTGCATTCAGAGAAAAATAGTTGAGCACTTAACTCACTTCAAAACGCGAAAAATTAAAAATAATTCTCTTATCATAACTGTAATCTCTCGAATATGCATAATATAAGGACACGAATGCGTTCAGTCAGAAGTGTTGTAGCGCAGACTACGGGGTGTTATGAATTAACACACCACACCTGTAATACCAGTCATTATTCGTTAGATTGGGAAAAACAGTATTAAAAGCATCGACTATCTGAATAGAGTCGAACCGGAGTTGATCTATGGAGCGGTCGACATAGACCAATCTCCTTTCTTTCAATACCGGAACGTGGGTTGTTTATCCAGGAAGTACGTACCTTTCAGAAGGATTCGAAAAACAATAATTAAACAAGAAATAATAATGCACTCATAAAATGTTAAGGATGTACATATATATTTAGTAAACGTTGACACAATAATTTCATCCGTTCTATAGACGAATAATATGAAACAATATTCATACAACGAAAACGAGTGTAGCTTATTGGCAGTTAATTTTACAGTTGGCTACAAAACCGAAATAGACTTACTAAACACAATCTTGACATCAATTGCCACAAACGGCTAGAAATAATTCTCTTTTGAGATCTTTGTTAACTTGAAACTATGGAGATACTTTTACAGACACATGCACATTATAAAGGGTTGGGTTTGCCATAAACATAAATACAGAAAACAAACATTGGACTCACCCTATTTCACAGTTATTCACTGGAGTAGGTTTTTAAGCGACAATTAGTTTTGATTTTATTATTATTTCGATTAATTCCGCGTCAATTGGTTATATGGTTTTTCTAAGAGATCATGAACTATGGAGTTGTGGTTTTCCCACTGACTGAACTTGGTTCTGGAAGCGTTGACAAAAATACACAATTTTTGAAAAAAAAACTACTGTTTACTCGTGCTTTCACTTGAAGCGTTCAATACTTGGTTTGACTTGGTTTGCAGTTCCTTAGTTTAATGTTTTCTGAAGTTCACTACATTGATTGGAACGCTTCTCATCACTATTGTACGATACTGTGATTCGATGGACTTCTGAACCTCACTTTTGAGAGGAACATATTACCGGAGTAACGACTATGATGTAACTAACTTGGCTACTGGTCTAAGACTGAGATAATTCTTTTTGTGCTGGCCGCCTTTTATAGGATCTTCAGACCGCGGTATTCGGTAGGAGTGGTCGCTGAATGAGATAAAGGGTTGTTTTGTTTGCGTTTAATCGTTTTTCTTGTCAAAATAAATCATGGTCGTTAAAGTAATGGCTTTGTTTTGTTCATGCACTCATGAATGAATCGCGGGCTGTTATCTATGCTGTTATTGAGTTAATTTTACTGGCTGCCATAAATTTATGAATGTCGATCATAAACTATCGAATTGATAGTGTTTTTCTGTGGTACAATTACATTGAATCCGTTTTATGATACCTGATATCGCGCTGCGATGTCAACAAGTTGGAATCAATAATCTTGTTTACCATCGTTAATTTTTCCTAGATGAGTTATTCATGAATCCGGTATACAAGGGTTATTTCTTAATAATTATTTTTAAGTGCATTTAATTGTCTTTCAATAACGACTTATGGTTTAACGAGCGTATGCTCTTTCGTGCGGAGGAAATTCTACTTTTATTATCTCTCCTAGTAAATTGGTTTTTCTCGCTATTAAGTTCATAGTGGAGAATATTGTGTAGCCCCTTCAGAAATGAGGATTTTTCTGTAATCATGGATCATGACAGAAGTAAGGAAATGCTTAGTGCTCCGGAGTACTGAAGTTCTCGGGAGCACTTCTAGGGATTACTAAGCACTAAGCCTTATGCACGAAGCACCGAGCACTGGTTCAAAAAAGTGCTCGGGAGCACAGTGCTTACGAGCACAAAAGTGCTTTGAGTGCTTTCATGAGCACTAAACACTGTGCTTTGGGACAGCTCTGATCAAAAGACCATCTAGACGAATTTAAGAACAAAAGGTAGAGTTCGGTCTCATACAAAGAAAAGAAAAAAAAATAAGAAAAAAAACAAACTGAGAAAATCAAGAGTGGTAGAACAATCATAATAATTAATAATTAGTGACTGAAAATACAGGAAATAGCCACATTAATGTCTGATCATCAGAAGAAACAGGAAAAACGCACAAATTTGTTATGTTGAGATTGTGAACGAAACTTAGCCTTTTCATATAGATAAGATGTTTTTTTTTGTTGACATTATTTTGTGAGTAAGAGTGCAGAAGTGAAGTAACCGTAGTTTCTTCATGCCGAACCATCCAATATCCCTTATAGCATGCGATACATGAACCACATACTGACCTGACACATGAGTTTTGTATTAGTTGAAGTCTGCGGCAGTCAGACTGTAATAATGCAGGGCCATAATTCCGATGGGGTTGCAGACGGTTATTTTACAATTCCTAGACAGGATCTGCCTATTGGAATAGATAAGTTTTAAGCTGCTGAAAGCTCGTTTGATCGAGTGTGAAACATGCCAAGTAAATTTCAGTTCGACGTCAAGTTTCTTTCATACTTGGATGAAGTTAGCTATGCATTATCCAAAGACCCCTTTTTTATATTATGATAATTTCTTTCCCGAGCTCCCTTACGTCCGAATATAACGATTTTGATGGATTGATTGAAACACAAATTTTTTAGAGAGTGTAATCAGAGCTTCTAGACTCCAGTTCATTTGAGTGTATGCTTCATGTATATTATTTTCTCCGAAGGACATGTATGGTTGAGTGTCGTCGGCATAATAATGGAAAGTGTAATATATTAGTTTCTAAGAGAAACTTGGTTTACACAATTGGAAAATACTTTATTCCGTTTGACAACTAACTGACAACATCGATTGATACAGGGTGACTACAAGATATAACTACCTTACAACTAGATCCATAGATTTCCACCGTCCTATGTTTTCTCATAATCTCAAATTATAGATTCAGGCGGTCGGGTGCTTTGATCTGTCTGTTAAATCTACTCAAATTTGTTGGTGGAGTTGTCTTGATCTGAGAATTTCCGGAATTACTATTTGATGATATATTTTCTAAAATGTCTTTTTTTAAAATTTCAGAATTTTCATTGGTATAAAAACTTCCAATTCTTATTATTTGATCAAGATGTCTTCTACACTCCAATCTTGCGTCATCTACAGGCCTACAAAGATAATTTTCTAAACCCAATTTTGAAAGAATGACTGCTTTTGTCCATGAGGGCTTTTGTGGATTTCTATAATCTCTTACATATGCTATCTCTCCTTCCTCAAAAGAAATCATTCTTCCACCATGATATCTAATCTGTCGTTCTTTGGCTTTATCAGATGCTGAACGAGTGATAAAATCTAAGCGGGTTTTTATTTTTCGTGAAAACATCAATTTCGATGGTGTTTCACCAGTTACCGTATGTTGTGTATTTCTATATGAAAATAGATACTTGCTAACTAATGTGGACATGTCATGAAAATTACTATTGCCGGTCAATAATTTATTCATACCGATTTTGAATGATTTGACACTATTCTCAGCAGTCCCATTCGTTGCTGGGTGATACGGTGGTGAAATTATGTGATTTATACCATTGACAGTACAAAAAATTTCGAATTCCGCAGAAACTAACGATGAACCGTTATCTGAAACGATGGTATTTGGAAGACCATATCTTGAAAAACAATCCCTCAATTTACCAATAGTATTTTTGGAATCAATTTTGGACATTTCATATACTTCTGGCCATTTAGAAAAAGAATATGCGATAATCAAATAAGTCTAACCGCGAAATGGACCCAGAAAATCGATATGGATACGATCGAAAACATGTTTTCCGTCGTTGAACTTTATCAAAACTGATTTATTCGGTGTTTTAGAATTGATCATGCACGAATCGCAATTTTTTTACATAAGTTTCTATTTCCGAATCTAAATTAGGCCACCAGAAATATTGCCGCGCAAGAGTTTTCATATGAACCATTCCGTTATGAGCTCCATGAATCTCATCTAGCATTTGTTTCCTAAATTAACCCGGAATCAAGACTCTATAACCCCACATAAGCAACCCATTATCTATACTCAATTCTGACATTCGCCTAAAATAAGGTTTGAGTTCATAGGGAACCATCTTGAACATATTTATAAACTTTACTCAAGATGATATCCGTTCTCAATTACTTGATAATATAATCGGATTTAATAGGAATTTTATCCTCAATCAAAAAATTGAAATAATCATAAAAAACTTCAGGTGGTTCGAACGATTCTACAGGAAAACGCGATAAACCGCCCGCTCCTCCATTTTCTTCACCTTTGATATGACTAAATGTATAATTGAATCCACTCAAAAATATTGCCCATCGCTGTAATCTACCAGCCGCCATTTGTGGTATTCCTTTCTTTTCCCCGAAGAATGCCAACAACGGCTTGTGATCAGAGCATAAAATGAATTTATTTCCCATTAAATACTGGTGAAACTTGCGTAAAGCCCGATAAATAGCTAACGCTTCTTTGTGTATAACTGAATATTTCATTTCACTTCTACTCAAAATTAGTGGAGCAAAACTTATCGGTTTTTCAGTTTCATCATTCAAAATATGTAATAATACACATCCAATACCTATTTCGGATTTCAAAAATGCTTGCTCACATTCGTTAGTCCATTTGAACTCAATGTCATTTCTCAACAACTTGTATAACGGTTCCAAAATTGTTGATAAATCTTTTACAAATTTACCATAATAGTTAATCATCCCTATATATGCCTTTACTTGAGATACATCAGTTGGACGTGGCATTCTACCATTGCACGTGTTTTTTCGGGAACTTTATGCAAACCATCTTTATCAATGAATTGACCTAAATACTTGATTTGTGGTTCAAAGAATCTACATTTCTTTAAATTCAAACAGAATCCTACCTTCGAAAACCTTTCAAAAACACATTCCAAATTATTCAAGTGCTCTGCCCTATCTTTTACAGTTACTTCTATATCATCCATGAAATTGATTAACCCTTTAACCCCTGTAAAACTTTTTTAACAGTTTTTTTGAAAAATGACGCATGCTGGATTGGTTCCGAAGGGAAGTCGATTAAGTTGAGAGATACCCCTTATGAGTACTCCAACACAACAATTTTTTTGTTTCATCAGATAATTCCAATTGGTTTTAGGCATTGAGAAAAACGAACTTTGTATAACGTCCCCCGCCCCTTGTAATGCCACGAATAATTCTTCAAATCTTGGGAGAGGGTGTTTGAAATCATGAACAAATTTATTGACTGTTACCTTGTAATTCGCACATAGTCTTAACTTCCCCGTTTCTTTCATCACAGGAATCAATGGCGTACCCCATTCGGAATTATCTATCAATGTGATAACTCCTTTTTTTTTCTAACTCGTCCAACTCTGCATTTATTGAATCACTGAATGAAAAAGGAATAGGACGTGGTTTACAAAAAATAGGCTCAACATTTGGATCAACTTTCAACTCTACTTTTTCATATTTGAACAATTCCTAATATTTATCCAATAATGAGTCCAACCCTTTGTCACACTCAATATTATTGACTTCAGAAAAGCTATTTAAATTGAATTTGAAAACTTTCAAAAGATCACGACCCAATAAAGGTGTCGAACCATTTTCAATTATGATTAACCTACAATTATCATTGAAAATGTCATTGTATTGCATAGAAACAAATATTTCACCCCTTGGTAATATGATATTTCCATCATATGACTTTAAGGGCCGATATTATAATGTCAGTTTAAACTCCGAAAACTTTAAACCAGTTTATCTTCAAGTTTAAACCAAAGTTGGTGAAAAAGTCATTTTATAAAAACACATAAGATTTTCATTTTCCATGTATACAAATGTCATCTGTCACTTGGCCTTATGATGTTTTATCGTAATGGCAGTTTCGTTTTGTGAAAAGTGACGTGGGCAAAATCATTCGGAAATCTGGCAATATCATAAAATTCCATTTTTGTTACTTGCGTGCTTCCTCCGAAGAAGGCTTTTTAATATATCTTCGTGATAAAGCTGCAATAGCTGTGGGTACACGTTTGACTATTCGTGACATTGTTGATACATGTATTCCACCAAATTCGCCCACTGCTCTGAGCATATCCCCTGTAGCATAAAATCTAAGCACCATCAATAACTGCAACAAAGGTTCAACTGCGTGGTTTCTGAATTGACTTTAATAAAACACTTGAAGCTGTTGAAGAGAAATATTTCATTTACCGATTAGTAGGGTGCTGTAATCTACCCTCTATCTGAGTCAATATATTGTCAACAGTTTGCTTAGACAATCTGAATCTATTTAGAAATTCTATGTCATTCTATTCTTCATAATGATTAGGCCTAATTCTAAATTTGCGAGCGGCCCTTGGCACATCCACCAAATAAACGATTTCCTCTTCATTATCTCTTCGAACACTTCAAAAATATTATCTTGAATGTAGTCCATTTTATTTAGTTAGTATTTCCAACTACAAAGTATAGCTTATTTCAAAACAAATTTTTAAGGTTAGACTCGATTTTAAGATGTCAATTTTTGTTAGATTTTGTCCTGTTGGCTAACCTACTTAAACGTTTTCAATCCTTTAAACCATACCTGAGGTAGGGTTTAAGGTTTAAACTCGATGACGTCACTCAAGAGTTTAAACTGACATTATAATATCGGGTCTAAACGTACCAAAGTTTGTTTCAATTCACATTCGTTGAATTTTTCCATTTAAAATTTGTCTGGAATAACAGAACTCCAGACCCAAGCTCCATAGCTAGTGGCTTATTATTTATCAGCATTTCAATTTTTACTGGCTTTACATAATCATTTGTGTTGATGAAATACATTTCCATGAAATCATCTGACTGTACTAGTTTATCTTCAATAGCTTCTTCAACACGAGCTAATTTTCTGTCAAAATGACAAGCTCTAGCTAAGCGCCCAACTTTTTTACATAGTTTACATGTATAACCTTTATACTTGCACCTTGCAAAATTAAGGTTGCCTTTACCATAACTAATACACAACAAAACTTTTCCTTCTTCTTTCTTTTGTGGAGACTTTATTTCTTTTCTATAACCTGCGACCTGACGACCCGGTGGTTTCTTTTGTTCGACTCTTCCTTCAGACCGTTGAAACATTAGTTTATGAATATACGAGAGAACTCTCTTTCTTCAAAGCTACTTCAATGATCACTTCTAACTTAGCCGTATGTTCCTCTTCACACACCTTGTCTAACACAGGTCCTTCACGTAACCCAGACACGAATTTGTCTTTCAGAACTTCAGTGAGAGAGCTACCGAACTTGCAATTGATAGCCTTATTTTTAATTCTAACATACCAGTCTTTAACCATTTGGTTCTCGAACTGCTTCAATTCATAGAATTCGATTCTTTTTTGAAGACTGGAATATTTTTCGAAAACTGTTCCCGTAAAATTCTACACAGGTCATCGTAACACTTGTTTTTTGGTAATTCAGGATCGCAAAGATCTCGCAATATTTGATATGCTTATTCACCAATCAACGTTAGAAGTACTGGAATCCTCTTGCTTTCTTCTACATAATTTGCCAAAAAATATTGTTCCATGCGTTCCTCATATATTCTCCAATCGGTGCCCATTCTGTATTCAGCAAAGGAACCTATGGTTCTTCACAGAACTTGTTGAACCGGCAATTCGTTTCCAACAGTTTTCGGCAAATTCAAACTTGTTCTCCTTGAACAATAATTAGTTCACCTTGAACTCTATTTATTGATTCTGACGAAGCACCTTGCCTCACTTTCCGAATAGCTCGTCGCTAATTTGTAATATATTAGCTTCTAAGAGAAACTTGGTTCGTACAATCGGAAAATACTTTATTCCGTTTGACAACTAACTGACAAGATCGATTGATACAGGGTGACTACAAGATATAACTACCTTACAATTAGATCCACAGATGTTACAGGAAGCAAAGTGTTTTAGATGTTTATGAAATAGCGAGGTATATACAGTATAGAGTAAAGGGCCTAAAATTGATCCTTGCGGTAACCCTTTTCTAATACGAGCAAGGTCAATAACATTCTTTCCAAGGTTACAGCGATAATCTGGACTTGACGCAGATTTGTTGGCAATACATGGCATTCGAAGCCTAAAATGATAGACTGATTATATCAAACGATTATTGAACCCATGGTCACCTTATGGCCCATTAGTATGGTGGCCAAAAACCCAACACCACTCGGCACAAATCAAGCTGCTGGCTGAACCTTCCGCTGCACTTGTGTGTAATGAAGGAAGCAGCAATGAGTGCCTCAACACTGCACCAGTCATCAAACTTGAAAGCTGGAAATCTGATTGGACATCTGAAGATTCTGGAAAATATTCCTCTAGGATGCCAGGGACGACTCTGAAGTGAATTATGAAGTGGTTATAAACAACCACCATATATTCACAACGAACGGGTAGCAACTAACAAGGAATGCATCAGTATGGTATACTGATGATGATTCATCAGTATGGTATACTGATGATTCCAAGATGGACGAACGGGCAGGAGTAGGAGTAATGTGTCCCCGTTTTGAGCTCTCAAAACCCCTAGGCAAAGTCCAATTTTTCAAGCGTAAATCCATTCTATAAAAATTTGCGCCCAACAATGCCTTGGGCAAGAGGCTCCAGGAGAGCAAAAAACTATATTCTATCAGATAGCCAAGCAGCACTAAAAGCTCTGAAGTCACACACTTGTGAGGCCAGACTGACTCGGGACTGCAAACTCGCCCTAAGACAACTTGCTACTAACAATCAGGTGACTCTGATGTGGGTGCCAGGTTACAAAGGCTACTGAACCCAATGCCAAGAAAGGCGCAAATACTCAATTTCCTGGCCCAGAGCCTTCCTGTGATCTTTCCAAAGCCCATATTGAGAAAGAGATTTGGAGCTGGGGAGCTGACCAAATCAAAACCCCTCTGGAATGAAGTGTCAGAACAAAGACAAGCGAAAAGGCTTCTGAAACCATTGCCAAAGAAAGCTAAACAGCTTTCTGAGTTGGACAAGAAAGACTTGGAACTGGTAACGGGACGACTGCTCACCGGACATTGTCCTGTGAAGTATCCCTTCAAAAAAAAAAATATTGCGAGAACTTTGCTGAAACTGCAGATCACCTACTTGCGACTGCCAAGCGCTGTACTGCAAAAGGAGTACCTCCAAAAGGGTTTCATTAATGTCCTCAGATATTAAGAACTTAGCTCCCAGAAAACTGATACACTTCACAAGGAGTCTCGGAATAGATGGAGGATAATGTACAAAAGACCTCATAGGTCCAAGTACAAAGAGGCTGAGTCATATCGACCCCCCTACAATCTCCAATCTAAGAGTTTGAACATTTCTTGATATAATTATAATTTCGGTAATCTCCTGCCCAAAATTGTGATCGTCTGTGATGGGAATTATAAAAACAAATTTTAGTAAACTATCTATATAAGGAGATTGTTGAGGGATTTAGATGGGATTTAATAATATTTTTTGTGGTTCTATTGTGTGATAATAAGAAACGGTCCGAAACCCAGCAAACATGTTATGTGTAGGCCTCTAGAGGCACTTTAAAAACAGCCGACAGACAACATAAGCGGGCCATAATCATGATACATCGTCGGCCCGGCTAGCCCGTGTCGCGATGGCCACCAGTAGGCCTCCAGACTACCACCCGCTTTATTACAGAGCGGGCCTTCAGCGGATAGACAGAGTTAAGATGAACTGATATTGCATGGTACAGATTATGGTGCGATGGCGGGTATCCTACTAATCAACCGCGTCATTCCACTGTTGGGGTTTCATCAATGATCTATGCAAATATACAGGGGCGTCCAGTTCAAAATGCTGTACATAGAAGTATAGGGCATATCTTGGAAGGCAATGAGCGTAAATACGGTTTCAATGAAAACAAAATGGTCCTTATAAGCGCCTAAGAACAATCGGAAACAGTGAAATTTCAATGACGAGAGGTCATTATTGTGCACAAAAAATTCACCAAACATTCAGAATTGACTGATTCATGGACTAGATATAAACAAACAATTCATGGTTTTCACTCTCTGAAGCCACTAATTGTAGAGGATTTAGGAAACTGTTGAGCCAGATTATTATAATAATAATAATAATGTTTATTCACTAGAAAGAGAATTACAATGAAACATAGAAATATATAAGTAAATAAACGGAGTAAATCACAGAAGCAAAAAGATGCTTGTTTGTGATTGATAAATTAAATTAACTTGTACCTGATAAGGACCACAGAAGCATCAAATACTTGTATGTGGCTTATATGGTTTAAAATATATAAGTACAGATAATCACTTTGTTTGAAATTGCTTAATCTATAAATATTTGAATGTAGTTTGTTATTATGGCTAAAAAGTTAAAAACACAGATAAAAATATGAAATCACAACGATAGGGACTATTTAAAATCACTTAATCTATAAATATTTTAAAGTACTGCCAATATAATTTAATTGGAAAGTATATAAATAAATAAATAAATTCACAGAAATATTAATATCTAGCTAATTACAGGAGTAAAATGTTCGTAATCAAATCAAATGTTATAATCTATATATAAAATAAGACATGTAAATTTTCAGTTTATAGAACAAAATAATATAATATAATATCACAAAGAAATTAAATCTTCAAAATTAACACTGAAACCATTTACGTACGTTATTCTTGCCAATTGTCTGGAGAATTTACTGAATTGGTGTCTATCAGTCAGTGACAGATAAGTTTTGTTGCTGTCTAATTTCTCCGGTCAAAAATTTCCCGAATTCTTTCACGCGGAATACTTGAAATAAATGTATTTATGTCCTTTTTTAGCCGTGGGAATGTTTCAGAGGTCTGTATGTTTTCTGGTAGTGCATTAAAGGCTGTTGGGCCCAAAAAACTATATGATCTCTGCCCTATGGTTTTCATTGTATGTGGAACTATATATTTGGTTCTGTTACGTGTAATATGGTTGTGGCTCGGCTTGTTGAGTTTATTCTTTTCTTTATATTGATTCAAGACAAGTATTTTGTATAGTAATTGTCACAAGTCAAATATACCCGATTCTTCATACAATTTGTCTGAACTATAGCGGATAGGTTTGTTCAGCATTATTTTCAAAAATTTCCTCTGAATCACCTCTAGTGGACGCAGGTACGTTTTTGATACTCCGCCCCACCCAATTATACAATATGATAGGTGGCTTTGTACTAGGCTATAATAATTTTTTGTTTGTTTAAGGTCTATCCTATCTTTCAGCTGACGAAACTTATAAAGAACAGTTCTCAGTCTCTTCAGCAGATAGTTTATGTGATAGTCCCATCTTAAATGAGAGTCTATAATGACTCCT
Source organism: Gonioctena quinquepunctata (assembly GCA_018342105.1). Classification (NCBI taxonomy): domain Eukaryota; kingdom Metazoa; phylum Arthropoda; class Insecta; order Coleoptera; family Chrysomelidae; genus Gonioctena; species Gonioctena quinquepunctata. Next base: position 25,063 of record JAFIRS010001732.1, on the reverse strand, counting down.
AGATATTTTATTTGTGTTGTTGGAGATATTTTAAGTGTGCTTCCTATTGTGATAAATTGAAAGTGTGGCAAAAACGATTTGTAGTTACAGAACGGGACGAAGTAGATTTTGCTACAGTTCAAAGATAGTTGTTTATGATCGAACCAGTCTTTAATACATTCCATATCCTTCTCAGCCTTTTCTTTTACTTCAATCCATGTTTCCCCCGAATAAAACACAGCGGTGTCGTCTGCAAAGCTGATTATTTTGCCTGTGGCTCCTGCTGAGAATAATTCGTTTATATATATACAGAAAAGTATTGGCCCTAGCACGGTTCCTTGTGGCACTCCGCATTTTATTGTTCTTTTACTACTCTTAGTATTTTCGATTCTCACAATTTGCTGTCGATTATCTAGGTATGATTTGAGTAATTCAAATGGGTTTCCTCTAATTCCAATATGTTCCAAACTATTGAGTAGAATTGAATGGTTCACAGTATCAAAAGCCTTCGATAAATCAATAAAGACTCCTATTGATGGTTTGCTTCCATCAAGGGCTTTGTAGATGAGGTCTGTTAACTGTATCACAGCATTCTGAGTTGACTTTCCTTTTTGAAACCCAAATTGGGATTCGGATAGGATTTTATGTTTTTCAAGATAAGAGTTCAATCTAACTTTAATCAACTTTTCGAGAATTTTACATATGTTCGTTATCAGAGAAACTGGTCTGTAATTGGTTAATTCATCCCTACAGCCACTTTTGAAGATAGGAGTAATAATTGATAGTTTCAAGCATAATGGGAATTGTCCTTTTTCTACTGCTTGGTTGAATATATATGTTATGGGCTCTGCGATGTATTGAGCTACTAATTTCAATTTTTCACTCGTTAAGTCATCAATTCCAGGCGCTTTATTATTTTTGAGTTCTCTTATTATATTTATAACTTCTGTTTTGGTAGTTGGATTAAGAAATATAGAGTTTTCATTGAAGTATTGCTTCAATTTATTATTTGATGTCCTTCTTATTTTGCTTGCTAATTCTGCTCCCATATTTATGTAGGTATTATTGAAAATGTCTACTATTTCAGTCATATCATGAGTTATGTCTCCGTTTTCTTTTTTTATAGAGCTAATTTTGACTTTTGAGCTTTTGCAAAACATTTCATTTATATTTTTCCATAAGTTATTTGCATTATATTTGCTTTCATTGATCTTATTTTTGTAGTATTAATTTTTCGTTTTTTGTATCATTTTATCGAGAATACTTTTATAATTTTTGTATTCCGTCTTCAGTTGCATATTATTCGGATCTTTCAATAACTGTTGGTCAAATAATTTTTTTTATTCACCGATCTAACTAAAGACGGTGTTATCCAATTTTTCCTCTTTTTTTCATTACCTTTTATTCTTATGACGCTAGTGCATTGATCAACTTCATTCTGTAAAAATGTCACGAATTTTTCAGTCAATCTGTCCAAGTCTTTGTCTAACATATATTCAGATGAATTTGTATTCTTTATGTTCTCTATAAATTTTTTCTCATTGAAGCGCTTCATAATTCTTCCTTCATTAATTTTTGTAGTAGTATTTTTTTCAGTTACTACTCGAACACTGATGGTCGAATGGTCCGTGATATCCGTTAGGGTTACGATAGGTATGACGCTTTCCATATTTTGCTTATATGTTTTCATAAAGATGTGGTCGAGACAAGATTTTTGGGGTGTTGGTGCATTTATAAGAGGCGTGTACCCAAATTCTGCCATAACAGTTAAATAATCATTGACTTTATCATCATTTTCCTCCAGAATATTAATGTTTATATCTCCAAGGAAAAAATTGTATTCACTCTTGTTGCTTATTTGGCTTTCAAGGTAATTTTGTAAATTCTGATTGAACACATCGATACAAGTGGACGGAGACCTGTAAAACACATTGATCGTCATCAGATCTCCCTGAAAGTCAGCTTCCAATTTGAGTAAGACTGAACCATTGAAGTGTATCAATTCGTGCTGTTTATAGAGGTCCGTTTTAATATAAACAACAGTTCCATCATTTTGGTTTAGCTCGCCTTCGTTGTAGATCGTTGTATATCCTGGCAAATTGAATATACTAATATCTGTAATGACTCTTGTCTCTGTGAGTGCAATACAATCATATTCAAAATCGAATTGTGCTAGAAAAATTTTAAATTCATCCAGATTCTTTCCAATACTCCTAATGTTGTTGTGAACTATTTTGAAATTATTTGATTTGTTATTGATTTTTAGAATTTCATTAGTTTCAGATGGTGTTTCCAACGTAAATGTATTTATTTTTTTCACCTCGAAATCCCGTATATAAGGATCCATAGTTACTCAGTTTGACAGCGGTGTATGATGAAGAGCATACACAAATTTGAATTTATAACTTGTAAGTGGTTTCAGGTTGTCTCTATATACTTGTTAGATCTTATCTACCTGGGTACCTATTATAAACAATACTAATGTTTGGGTCATATCCTATCGCAAGGGAATATTTAAAAATATGTATAAGATAGAACTGACAGAGACTATATCGAGTTTTCAGGCTATAGGTTTTTTTCCCATACTCGTTGAAGTCGAATTAGAACGAAGGTTCTTAATATTTTCCACTTTTGTTTGTTTTTTCTTCAGATCGTTTGATAAGATTTAATTTGTGAATGTTGTTCGTGGTTCTTGCTCTGGACTTTCTGGCGGTAGGATCAATTTCTGCGTCGGTTGGAAGGAGTACTGCTTGGCTTCAGTAAGAATTTGTTTTCTTCGGATTTCAGTAACTCGTCAATTGTGAACTCATTTCCATTTATCACCAACTTGTTCCTTTTGATGTAGCAACTTCTCTCTCCCTTTTTTCTTTCTTTCAATAGATATTTTCTCAAAATTTTGCTTTCCTCTTGTTCCTTCTTTGTGAGATCTTGTACAATTGAAATTCCGGAGCCTTTCAACTTTCTAACATTTTGTAAAACATTTTTTTTGTCAAGTAGGAAATGAATTCAATTTTGATGGGGCATTCCTTACTTTTTCCTAGTGTGAATATGTTATTTATGTCCTTGCTGGTGATATTGGTGTCAAGACGGTTATTTAATTCTTTAATAACGGGTTCCGCTGAAATTTCGTCTTTTATATCTATTCCGAATATAACAATATTATTTTCTTTACTATGTTCCTCTAGTGATTCCATTTTATTTTTCAAAAAGAGATTTTCTTCTTCCAATGTGTTAATTTAGTTTTGTTTTCCTTTTTCGAACTATCTCGGGCATGTTTTTCGACCCGCTGAACACGAATTTCAAGTTAGTTTAGGCCGTCCGGGCTTCAATTTCGAGTAAATTGCAAGAAACCCCAAAAAATAGCGAAAATTCGATATTTTGACAACATAAAAAATTCTGATTCTGCGATAAATTTGGCCCATAGTCCCCTCAAACATTCATAAAACTGCAAAAAACCGATAAAATAGCAGAAAATTGCTGCTGAAAAAATGGTTTTTTTTTTTTAACACAATTAAATAAATTTCTTGTATTTTTTATTTCTAAAATACAAGATTAAGATCCAAGAATGTACACAAATTGAATTTTTAACGGTTTTTCGAGGGTATTGTACTGTTTCATTCTCAAATGATCTACGATGTGGATACCTCTTTTTCCACCTTATCCTTTATTTAGTAAAAATTTGTCATCGTGTTGGAATTTCAACTTCTTCGAAGTGCAGACTTCATTTCATTGCATGATCGCTTGTACTTGCAACCAGGGCACCTCCTCGGGGTGACGGTGGGCAACAGAACCATCTGGCAGAGTCCCTGGGTTAACGGCGTGTGTGCCGTCATGGCAGGTAAAAGTGATGAGTACTTTACGATGCAGGGATTCGGAAACCCAGTATCGGCGTCTGGTCAGGGTGAGAAAGCAGGCCCGCAGGCGTCGTCATCCAGCGACTGCAGCTCTTCAGTAGTGGAAAACGGCGTGTGTGCCGTCATGGCAGGTAAAAGTGATGAGTACTTTACGATGCAGGGACAGTCCTGATCAATTTTGTTACGTTTGTGGGGAGTTTCAGCCGGTAAAAACCGCAGAACGTTTTCAGATAGATTAAAACAAAATCCCAATTTTCTTCGATTTTTGTAATTTTTGATGATTTTTTACAATTTTTTTAGATTTAAAACGGTTTATGATTGAAGTACGATCGAAATTAGTATTTAACAGATCAAAATACATGAAAATTATGCTTGCATTAGATCTCAAAATTTTTTTTCTTGCCAAAACATCGAATTTTCGCTATTTTTTGCAATTTACTCGAAATTGAAGCCCGGATGGCCTAAACTGACTTTAAATTCGTGTTCAGCGGGTCGAAAAACATGCCCGTAGATAGGTGGCGCCCGGTGCACAGACAACTTTTTTTTTGTGTGCCGGTGTAATCTCGCTTCACTTGCCCTTATGGCATTTTTCAATTCTTCTCTATTTATTTGAATTTCATTTATTATTTGTTTCACAGCAGCGTCATTCATAGTATCAATAATTTGTAGTGTATGGACACCTTTAGTTCATAAGTAATGTTGTGGTATTTTTTGGGGAATTTATCGTAGTGGTCTCTTTTTTACCGAGATCTCCGTTCTCGGGCGATATGTAGGTATGAATCTTTGAAGCGATTATATTTCAATACTTTTGCGGTTATATTTCAATACTTTTGCATGCATTCGATCTAATTACTTTCATCGCAGATGAATGTCATCTTCAAGTACTCACATGTGCAAAAATTTTGGATATTCTTGAAGCAGATTTCCCACTATTTGGTTCACTTTTTTCTCAGCAATAATTCAGAACATACGTATCGACCGTCAACTTGTTTGTGTAAGATTGTTCCTATATAGTTACCTAAACAGGCAACTTTTTCTCCATTTCAACCATTTTTATTGTATCTCAAATAGTTTCCAAGATACTTCAATTTCCCAGATATTGCATTTTAAACTGGCCTGGAAAAATATTTATCACTAGTTCGAATTAATTTTTTTTATTTCAAGAAACGCATTTTAATACATTTATATCACTTGCCTGCACAACAGAGGTTCCTAAGGATTTGTGTACGCATTAGTATTGAATATATACCCACAAACAAAGTCAGCGTTATGGTAGAGTGTGGTTGGGCTACCGTCCAGGGCGCCAGGCATAAAGGTGCGCCGGCCCAAGGCCGAATGCGCTTCCTTCATGTATGTCAGCTCCTGCAAGGTGCATATTGTGACTTGTTGCACGAAGCGGAAAAGTGGAACAACAATAAATGTTTATTTAATTTTTGATCTTCTCTTCCTAATTTTTTTCACTTGTGTGAGTTGAGAGAGCAGAGATAAAAAATCTCGCCCAGGGCACCGGAAGTGCTAAAACCGGCACTGCCTTCGAAACAGAAGTTTATTACTTAATATATCAAAAACATAAATAAAATTATTTTTTCATTCCATTTTGAGATAATTTACCGATAACACTGTTTTATAATCTATATATTTAGGTATAACAATGAAACATGATGAGTAAAACGAATAAATATAATGAAAAATAAAAAATATCCCATTTACAAAATATATATAAAAATATAAAAAAAAGTATTCTTTGGGTGGCAGGTACTGTTCAATTTAAAAGTTCACCATTTTATTATTTTTGAGCAGTTCTCTTTGCTCGACCTCCTTCACGGTCACCAGCAGTTCTTAGCCATGCCTTGATGGTTGTCTCAACATTATTAATTGTACAATCCTTTGACATAGGATTCTTCCTGACTGACACTACAAATAGAAATTTGGAATGAGTATATGAATTTTCGTTGAAAGGAAATTCATGTTACGAATATAAAATATGGCCCATGATTTGAAGAGAAAAAAAGAGCCAAAAGAACTTACCATGTATCAATTGGATCAAGTTTTTGAGATCTTTGAAACCATTTTTTTCATTTCGCCCTATCCAATTTGTGTGGATTGCCAATTCATTAGTAATTAAATTGCAGAGAATTTTTCTACATGTCTCATTATCATCCTTGCCTCCAATGTAGTGAAGCACTAAAATTAAAATAAAAGCAATAATAGTCATAGGCAGTGAAGTAGAAGATTCAATGCAGCTGCTGGATTCGAATTATTATACTGCCCATAATTTCAAATGAAGATATACACATGTTTGAATGACTTAGTTTAGCACAATTTTAATGCAGTTGAAATGTTACTTCAGTGTGTGTATACTTCATCACATTTTTTTCAACAATATGAAATGGAAAAGTTGACTTACCATTTCAGCAAATTTGGTTTTGTCTGATAAATCATCATTCAATCCTCTGGTTCTCAACAACAGAATTAGTGTCCATGAAGTTATCAGCAATATCAATTTTCATATGTTTTGCTTTACTGGGTCCGGGCTGACTATCATCAACATCAAGATTAAATGTCTATCAACCTCTACAGTGGAGACTATATCCTCAACAGCATTTTTCGCAAGGCGCTGTTTTTGACGAGTGCTCTTTGTGATATGCACGAGTTTTCTAGAGTTTGTGATGGTATGATGATATATATAATATATAGCAAATGGTGTATGTATACTTACTTTTCTGTGTTTTCGGACATATCTGCTTGCTCTAAAGTTAAAAAGTCCCTTGTTCACCGAATAGATTAAATGACCACACACAAATCTGAAAAAAATTCCGCCTATTTTTCACAAAAATAACCAAACCACGGTCACCAGATAAAAAACAAAATACGTGATTTGCGATTTCGAAATTCGACACGAAATCAGCAGTAGGGCCAACTGCCAACGTGATATTCAGTAATGCCAATGTTGCATTTTCATTACAGCACAGCACATACTGTGTCAAAACGACATCGGCGCGATTATCGCAAATCTTTAACGGGCAATTTCTGGCTAAACTTGAAACATCCATAATAAATATGCGTATGTTCAACCAAAGCGGCAAAACTGATATCATGCCAATTATTTGCCGACATCGGTGTGCCGCTGCCGACATCTGACCGCCGTTAACAGCTATGGCCCGTCAATTTACCGCTCATTAATGTTTGATGGGAAGTTAACAATCATTATGTGTTTCATTGTTTTTTTTGTATCTTTCGACGGTTTTTTGGTATCACCAAAAAATTATAAGAAAGTCGAACCCGCGTAGGGTGGAAACAGTGAGTTCAAGCTGAGCCACTGGCCCCGTTAACTCTGAGCTGTATATTTCTCTATCTGGTTGTTCTCTTTCCATTTCCCTCGCAGCTGAGGGGCCACCATTCCGCGATCTGAAAATATCTCTGTACGTTTTTGAAACATTCATTGTCTGACATATAGGGATATGAAAAGTCTGGATAATAATATGTAAATAAGCAACCATACCAGTGTGTCCCTTGGTTCTCAAGGAAACCAAGGTTGAGACACTTAAACAAAACAACATTTTCAAACTCCGGAATAAACAAAATTTTTTTCAGGATGTGTGTACGTTCAAGCACCGACGGAAGGAAATGAGGGTAACAACATGAAGGATGGAAATATAGAAGAAGGAGGAATAATGGATATGATTAAGAAGCATGCACTGCTTATTGCCACTTTATCCGGAGTGTTTCTAGGCATTGTTATAGGTAATTGAATATTTCTCAGATTTTAGGAAAGAACCATTTGGAAAATTATGACTGAAAATTCACTATTCCCGCTTGCAGGATACGGTATAGATAATAGGTTTATGAAAAGAGCTCTCCCTAGTTTTTTTCTCATTTGGATTGTGAATATCGAAGAATCAAATGTGTTAAGCTCATTCATGTCCGTCGAAGTATATGACCTCCCTCAGGAAAACAATTTACAACATTACTAAAATGAACAAATTTTTTCTTAATTGGAGTGGTTTTTTGTTAAACCTTTGTCAACAACAGATTGAAGTATATATTTATTTTCTTCAGTTTCTCAGAATGGAGATCTGATCCAGTCAATTCATATAGTTCCTAATATTTCGTCGGAACGCCGTTAAAAGAAATTATATTAATTGACTGAATTAGACCTTTATTCCGAGAAATTGAAAGGAATATATATATATATATATATATATATATATATATATATATCACAAATTTCTTCTGAGCCATTGGTATAAATATATTCTAAAGAACTATAGGTATTACTGCAAACTCCAACTTAAATAGAAATAATCTTTATATTCATTTTGTTTTTTTTTTAAGTTGCGGGTCCACTATCATCGATTTTATACACACAATATATATAATATATATATATATATATATATATATATATATATATATATATATATATATATATAATTTATGTTCGGATAGGTTTCCGCGGTCATGATCAATAGGAATATTGAACCCCGTCTAGAAATTCGGTAATTTCGGCTCCCATTTTGGAGTCATTTTCAAGAATAGTGGAAAAAATATAGAAATATAAGTTATTGATTAGAGTAGAAGAGGGAAGTGATTTCCAACCGAGGACACAAACTGCCTACTCCTAGGTTGTAGTCACTGAGGTAGGAATGTGATTTCCCCTGATGTCTCAATTTGCCTACCCCTCTGGTGTTGTCACTTAGGAAAGAGACCCCGGTGTCGAGTTACAAAATCCTGAACCCCACCTTAGTGACCACAACCTAGGAGTAGGCAGAGTGAGACCTCGGATGGAAATCATTTTCCTCCCTAAGTGACAACACCTGAGGAGTTGACAGATTGAGACCTCAGGGGAAATCGCATTCCTACCTCAGTGACTACAACCTAGGAGTAGGACAACAACAGATTGAAGTATATATGTATATATATATATATATATATATATATATACAACTTGAAAATTTCGAAAGGCATAAAGGTCGAGTGGCACACCGTTGAAAAGGTACCTCAATTATAGTTTCAACCATGGTTGTTTTACGGAATCACAATTGCGATGAGTAGCACTGAATACGGTCAACAGAGGAAGATTCATTACTCAAATGATTTTTCATTTTCGAATTCGTTTCAAAGCTTAATTTGGTAGAAATTTTGCATCTATACAGTAATCCAATTTTTTGAATTGATGCGGCCGATAGTTGAGGAAAAGCCATAGTGAAGTAAACAAAAGATACTCAATTCACTAAATGATTTCCACTAAACTGGGTTCACAAAACCACGATACGTGTTTTGCTATACAATAGTCTTTTATAGCATTTTCAAGAGATTATATCCAAATAATACCCAACTCATTAATTTTAAATGACCATAATTATAAACGGTATCATTTATCGGATTTAATGAACTGATAATCAAGCAGTAACCTAGAAATGCCCTTATGAAATTGGATTATTTTGTCGATGTTTAAGAATTTCTAATGTAACAATGATTATATAATTACTTACCTGCTCTTTATATTATCGCATTTGTATTTGAAGAAGAAATTCATTCTACTTCTACTAGTATTATTTTGAATTTGAAACATTATCATGGTTCGTGTACGTCCTATCGAAGAGAAAACTGAAGCAATCTACATTTTTGGTAAGGCCCGTGGGAACTACCATGCAGCAGAGAGAATTTTTAATGAAAAATTCCTTGATCATCCAATAACTCGAAAGTATTTGAGGAAACTGGTTGAAAAATTCAATAGAACTGGCACTATTCATAGGGCCAGTGGAGCTGGCCGAAAATCAATTTCGGAGGAGACGGAAGTTTCGATAATTGCCGAAATGGTGGTTAATCTTCAACAAAGTACCTCACTTGTAGCAAATACGATTGACGTATCAACATCGACTGTAAAAAAATATTTGAAGAAACACAAATTCCATCCATACAAGTTAGTAATTATGATGGAAAAGATAGCTGGGAACCGCAATTACATTAAAAATATTTGTTTTTCAGATGAAAGTACTTTTTTTTAACGAAAACGTGAATACACAAAATGTGCAGTACTGGAGTGACAGAAACCCCCATATCTTTCGAAAAGGTCACACACAGTTCCCACAAAAACTGAATGTGTGGGCAGGAATTCTGGAAAACCACATTGTAAGACCTTTATTTCTGGAAGAAAACTTGAACGGTAATTTATACCTGGAGATGCTACAAGAAGCGATCAATCCACTCATACTCCAAATACTAGAAGAAAATGAGAACAAATTCCAGAAACACATTTTTTTCCAGCAAGACAGGACCCCTCCTCACTTCCAACATCAAGTTCGAAAGTATCTGGATGTAAGATACGTCGTGGACCAATCGAATGGCCGGCACAATCACCAGACCTTACACCTTGTGACTTCTTTCTGTAGGGTAACATCAAATCAAAAGTATGTGAACTACAATCCGACCCTTTGGAAGAACTGAAACAACGAATAACACGGGTGTGTGCTGGTATATCTGCAGATATGTTACATAATGTTCGGAAATAATTTTTGAATTGAATATTTTATTGTCACGAAGCATTAGGCGGAAATTTCGAACACCCAATTCGTTGATTCACAACTATTTTGCTTCTTATTCTCAATAAATAAAAATCCTACATAACAGTTGTGTTTTTTGTTATACTTGACATTTCAAATGCATATTGTGGAAAAAAACGTATTAACGAAATAAAAAAAAGATGGTTGGGAAGGAAATTGAATTGTCGTTTCAACAATGAGCCACATAACCCCCCATGCTATTTAAAGTTTTCAAGTTGAAGCCCCCCCGCGCCATCTATCGGGCAATCACGATGTCTTTCATTTCAAAAAGTAGCATCGGTGATGTCATTCAATATCTTTTTTTTTCATTGTTCTACGTCGAACCATTCAAAGGTTAACAGGGGGATGACTATAAAAAGCCGCACTTATGCTTGACATTTCAAATGCACATTGTGAAAAAACAAATCAACGAAATGATAAAAACAATTAGGTGGTTGGAAACAGAATTGAACTATCTTTCCAACGATGTGCCACATGAAAAAGTAGTATCGGTTATATCATACAATACTTTCTTTTTTCATTGTTCTACGTCGAACCGATCAAAAGTTATAAGAGGGGGGACCATAAAAAGCCGCACACTGTACATATAAGAAGAGCTCTAAGGAGCGAAAAATTTTTAGAGCTATTATTAAAACATTTATGGCGTTTCATATAAAAACCGAATTCCGAAAAATAAGGACTAATTAACAATCGCCTAACTTGTTGAAAACTAAACTTATTTTTTTTTATCCAACGGGACCTTGTTCTTTCAAGTGTAAAAAACACACCATAATTTATTAAAATTTTTAAATGAACTCTCTTTAAAGACGGAGCACGCATGCGCGGAGCCTCATTTCCAGCGTTTAATTAAAATTATAAATAAGGGAGATATTGTTCCGGGAGTCTTTTTTTTTGAAATTTCTTCCTCTTCAAGAAACTTTTTACCGATTTTCGCTATCGCTTATAGTTATTTTCAAAAAACTGAACCCCTTTTTTGTTTTTGTTTTTTGTTAACAAGTGCAATTTTCGTCAGCAAAAAAAAACAAAAAAATAATTTTCTTAGAATTGCATCCCGAATCGAATGACCTATTGCTCATATTTTTTGGAGACTTGGAACTATTTTTCGCAGGAAACTCATTTCTCGACTAGTCTAAATCAGGTCTCCATACTTATGCTGTTCCCAAGATTCCTGAAGGTGGTCAAAGCCAATATAACTGCAGTAGCCTTTTCTTTGCCATCCCATTGGCTGCTTCAGTAGCTTCGAATTGTATAAGGACCACTTCACGTACTTGTTTGATGTGACATATCATGATGGTCCCAAATTTTTTGTGAAACACTTATTGCCTAGCTTTTCCAAATATCACATTTTTTTTTCATTTGATTCTCACACCTTTCCCTACTGCATTCATTTTTTGCTACCGCATCAACTCCTTTCTTTGCTTCTTCTCAAATCGCACCATTTTCCTACTCCTGTCCTACAATTCGCCATTCCGTTTTCTGGGTCATGTGATCAAAAAATGTTTTTATTGCTCTCGCTCTTTTTATAACCGACGAAACCAAAAAGGAGGAGGTTCTCTAGTTGACGCGTATATTTTTTTTAAAAGTATGACCACGCATAACTTTTTACTGAGACATCCGATTCCGATAATTATTTTTTCAATGGATAGAGTGTACCTCGAAATTGGTCCCATTTGAATTTGAAAGATGAAATCCACCCCTAAGGGTAGCAAAATGAAGGATATTGATCTCTCACCCTCTGAATTCTGGTCCGTTAACCGATTCTATCAGGCATAACTTTGTACTGGGTTCTTCGATTTGGATGATTATTCTTTTATTAGATAGGGTATACCTCATAGTTGATATATCTGGATTTAGAATGGAATTATTCACCCTTACGGGTAGAAAAATAAGGGATAATTGATTTTTCACTTGGGAACATTGGCACACATAAGTAGTTGACAATGACAAATCGCTATTGTCAAAATTTTTGTTCTCCTCCATCCGTCACAATCATTATATTCTATGAGAGGATGGAATTATATACGAAGTAATGAAATAAACTAACCAGAACAAAAAAAAATTATATTACAACAAATAGTAAAAGTAGATAATCATATTATTTAACTAGTAATAGTTGAAGTAAGGTGGGTAAGTAAGTATTTTGGAAGTAATAAAAAAACAAGTAGGTAGTAATTAGTAGATTTCAGCCCCAAAAAATTGAAAAATAAAAACTTTTCAACAAAAAATTAAACCGACGAAATACGGAACTGAAAAGTAAAAAATAATTAATAAAAAAAACCTTTTTAAAAACAAGTTTTTTTCAAATACCCTGAAAAGTACAAAATAATTGCTTTGGATGTGTGACGTATCTTTTTCCGTGAGTTATAGATTCAAGGGCTTGTCGCGCAAAGTTTTCATTTCGAATACAGATGCGACAAGCTTTTGAATCTATAACTTACGGAATAACCTACGTCATACATCCAAAGCAATTATTTTGTACTTTCAGGGTATTTGAATGAAAGCTTGTTTTTGAAAAGGTTTTTTTATTAATTATTCATTTTGTGCTTTTTAGTAAGTACCCCTAACACCCACATACCAATTTTGAATCCAATCGGACCATAATTACAGAAATCATCGGACATCCTGAAGCCGCCATTTTGATTTCTTGAATTTTGTCAAAAAATTCATAATCTTCAACCCTGAAAACCCTCACATACCAATTTTGAATCGAATCGGACCATAAACACAAATCTCGTCCGCCATCTTGGAGCCGCCATTTTGTTCTTTTTTCCTCTAACAAATGCTCAATGCATTGTCACGGGAATTATGAACACCTGCCAAATTTCACGTTAATCGAACAACTAGAAGTGGGTCAAATTTAACTTGCAAGATTTGATGACAAACATCGGGACAGGTGAAACTAAATAAAAGCTTGTATTATAATGTAATAAACCTTCTAGTCTCATTACCTAACCTCCTAAACTGATACTAATTTTGATTCGGCGCCAAACGAACAATCAACGAAGATCATTAAATTACTTAAAAAAAAATCAGAATGTCACCGCGCAACTCAATGCCATCATTTTACGCCTCACCTAATTCATTTGCTTGTTTGTTTGGCGCCGACTCAAAATTAGTTACTTACATTAGTTCAGCAGCTTAGTTATTGAGACTAAGAAGGTTCATTTTAGTTTTTACTTTTCAGTTCCGTATTTCGTCGGTTTAATGTTTTGTTGAAAAGTTTTTTTAATTGAAAAGATATTGATCATTTCAGATGAAGTACCTGTTAAGAGTTTGTTATTCTCCTGTATAATTTCTTTGATTGATTTCCCATCTTTCGGAGAGGTATGAACACTAATTTCGTTATTTTTTCCTTGCTCAAAATGATAATGATTTTTTAATGAAAGAACTTCATCACAATTCACAAAAAACGGAAATACCTTATTAACATTGTTGGATAACGGCGGAGGCATACTTCCCAGCTAAATTCTCATACAGTGATAAAAAATTTAAATAATTGTAAAACTTGAACACTTTTCGAGCTAAGCTACCACTTGCATTGATTCTCTAATGGAAACGAAATGACAAGAATTAATGTGGCTTGGAATTGGAAGGTATGCTTTAGTCACTTAGTCTCAATAAAAAAAAATGAAGTTTATAATTATTATGTTCCACTGAATGTGACCCAAAACATCCTAATGCAATCCAGTTTTGAAATTACTATTTCCGATTGTTTAATATTTGCTTCCTTTTTCAATTTAAGGTTTATCTCTACGCTCGATGTCACTTTCAGCAGACTGGATCTCATTATTATCGTACCCCGGAGAACTTTATATGAGAATCTTGAAACTGATAATCCTTCCATTGATCATATCGAGTCTTATCAAAAGCAGCGCAGGTATGGATGTCAAACTCAATTGGAAAATCACTCTTAGGACTTTAACGTATTTCTTCGCGACTTCTTTCTTGAATGCTGTATTGGGAATTATATTAGCTGTGATAGTTCGACCAGGGGGTGATGGATCATCAGTTCCTCAGGATTTCCAGGTCAAAAACAATAGAGGTCAATCGCTGTTAGATAATATTATGGATTTGGGAAGGTATTTATCTAGGATCAGCCTTATATTGGAACTATTGAATTTCTATTGACTTCTATTTATTGTATATCATATAATTCAGGATTTTGTATTCAATTGGAAGAATGAAAGATCGATTTTAAAAGTTAACTTGAATTTGTAAGGGAACATACTATCCCGCTATTAGGATAGAAATTCAATATATTTTGAAATACTTTTTTAAATTCTGAGTAACGAGAAAATGAAATAGTGAGTCCATGATTCCAGATACCGGGTGTCAACGTATTCTTTAGACAAGCCAAGGTTTCCAGAGTCCCGCGGGTATGAGATTCAAACTTGGTAGGGGTGTTGAATTGAAGAATTAGGTTGGGACATGAATTTTTTTATTGAATATTTGCAATCTAAGCATACGACTTTATTGTAAAAAAAAGCATACGTTTCTAAAACAATTTTTGAGAATGCTACAGTATTTTGAAAACGCATCCATGACCTTTAGTCTGATTAACAAGTTGAAAACGGGTTTTTTCTTATTCCCGGTTTTAATTCTTTATAATAGTTTTCTTTATATTTCGTTTGTTTAAATAATTATTTAAGAAATTTGTTTCTCTTTAAAAATCATAATTGGAATTTCTCTATAGGTTAACAGATTTTTTTTATTGTGTTAGTTTCATTGTTCATTAAGTTAAAAATTTGTTACAAACAATTTGTGACCCTCGGTTTATTTTTTTCCTGGAAGTTAAAAAAATCTACAAAAACAGCCATATATAACAAAGTACTGAAAAAAATGGTCTTTAATTTTTTATAACATTTTCAAATATTACACGGTACTGAAATCAAAGTGGCCTCTTAATTTTTCAAGTAACAAATAGATATAAATTTTAAATTATAAGAGATACGATAATGGACATTCAGGACATTTTTGTAGAGGATTAATCAATCTTTGAAATGGATGTAACTTGGATTTTCATTCATTCCAAAGATTGATTGATCTTCTACAAAAATATCCTGAATGTCCATTATCGTATCTCCTATAATTTAAAAGTTATATCTATTTGTTACTTGAAAAAGAGGCCACTTTGATTTCGGTATCATGTATTATTTAAAAATGTTATAAAAAATCGAAGACAATTTTTTTTAGTACTTTGTTATATATGGCTGTTTTTGTATTTTTTTTACTTCCAGGAAAAAATAAACTGTGGGTCACAAATTGTTTATAACAAATTGTTAACTTAATAAACAATGAAATAATTGATTGAAAAAATTAATTTTTCGTTACCCTATAGAGAAATGCCAATTATGGTTTTTGAAGAGAAAAAACTTCTTAATTGACCATTTAAATAAACGAAATATAAAAAAAACTATTATAAACAATTTATTTAAGGTTTTTTATTTTTTTTTAATAATTGATTTATCTTGACAATCAAATGGATTTTTTTTTTTTAATATTATACTTGTTCACAAACAATTTCCAATTTTTTTCCCTTAGTTAATTAATCCTTTTTAAAAATGATGTATGATAACATTGGTCAATAAAAACTTTTTTAACAATTTTTTTTAATATATCATTTCTTGTTCATTTTAAAAAAATTATAACAAACAAAATATAGAACTTTAATAAACTTTTATCACGTGATCTTGTTGAGTATGTATATAAAAAGGGCTCCAGGAAGCAAACAATTTATAGGTTGATTATTTAAACTTTTATGTCAACTTTTGTAAAAACAGAGATTGGATGAAAATAATTAATTAACAATCTCATAACTTTTTGAAAAATCTAAATTTTTTTCCCACGGGGCTTTATTCTTCTAAGTGTTCTGATGACACCATGATTTTTTAACATTTTTAAATTAATGTTTAATACTATAAAAAAATTATTTTGTGTGATATACTGTCTCGGCGTTGAATAAAAATTATAAATAATGGAGATAGAATTCCGAGAGTTATTGGAAATGTCGTCCTCTTTCAGGATCTTTTTTCAAAAGTTCTTAAATATCAATAGTTTTTGGGTTATTGATGAAAAACTGAATATCTTTTTTTTTTCATCTTATTTTGTTAATAACAATTGCAATTTTTTATGTGCTAAAATGTTAGAGATACATTTTTCTAGACGTCATTCCGAATCAATGAGCTATCGCACATATTTTCAGGACCGGGAACAAGAATTAACCCGTTTTTAAACTTGTTAATCAGACTACTTGGAGAGAGAGCGTGACGTCACAATACAGTTGGGCCCGTTGATTATCTCTTCTGCAGTAGGCAGCGAGCACGTGTTGCTGCCGCCAATATTGCGAACTGTTTATTGTTCGCGTTGTTATCAATATTCATACTGTAATTTTCAAAATGCCTACTCCAAAAGCGAGTTATCGTTGGTGTTATGTGCCTGTTTGTGATAATTCAACAAGAAAAACACCGCAAAAATTATTTTTTTGCGTGGTCTCCGAGGAAAAAAGGAGAAAAAAGTGATTTTGTGTTGTTTGCTTGTCGCAAGTACCAGATCATTTCAGTGTGAAGGATGATATGCAAAACTATATACAGTATTAATTACAGTATTCATTAAAAAAGACTTTCTGCCCCACATTTTCAATGAGCGTTCATAATGAGCAGCTTGGTGCAAATTTGAGGCTGTAAGTCGACCATATTGCAACTCATGCCACAATGAAGAGTCGTTTTGAGACCTACTCGAAAGTTTTGCTGATTCACACAATTTTTTTGTCAAAACAGTGCTCGCGAAAATAATAAATTTTTAATTCTATCACGATTTGATGAATACACAAGCGCATGATTTCACGCTCTTTAATATTATAAGTAGATATGCTACAGGGGTTCTAGCCCACCTACAAGTGGGCTAGAACCCCTGCAGGGTTTTGGGTACCTACGTCATCGGGTTTTCGGGGGCCTAGGTCTGCCAGACTGCTGTCACTGAGGTCTGTGATAACTGGGAACTTCATAGGGGGCCATTTTGGGGCCCAGTCAGGTATTGAAAAAAAAAATGGCGGCTGTAGCTTAGGAATTTCAAGATGTCCGTTATATGGGGGTCTTGCCTGAGGTGTGTGACGGTCTCTGAGTGTTGTCACTGAGGTTGGAGATAGCTGAAGGCATTATGGGGCCCAGCCATGTAAAGAAAAAAAAATGGCGGCTGTAGGTTAGGAATTTCAAGATGTCCGTTATATGAGGGTCTTGCCTGAGATGTTTATCAGCATCGGGAGACTCTTACGGAGGTCTGAGATATGTGTGGAGATAACTGGAAGCATTATGGGGGCCCATCCATATATAGGAAAGAAGATGGCGGCTGTAGGTTAGGAATTTCAAGATAGCCGTCATGGGGGAAAATTATAGAAAAAATATATAGCGGTTGAGGTTAAGTGTAGGAAAAAATTTTGTTATGGGGGGCGAGCCCCCGCCTGTAGGATATTCAGCAGCCTCTGGAGGTTGCCACTAAGGTCTGCTGGCGTACGTTATGAAGGGGGCCGTATTGGAGCTCGTAGTCATAGAGAAAAAAAAAGTATGAGGTTTTAGGTTAGGAATTTCATTATCCGTTATGGGGGCCGAGCTAGAATGTTTAAGGTCTCGTTGACTACTACGGAGCTCTGATATATGTGAGGTTATCGTGTGAGAAAGCCGCATTGGGGACCAATCATCCATAGAAAAATTACGGTTTGAGGTTAAGAATTCCACTAATGTTCAATATTGGAAGACTGACCCCGCCTGAGGGTGTTCAACGGTCTCTGGAGCATGTCACTGATGTTTGACTTATTCATGGGGGGTCTGGGACTCAACCATAAATAGAAAGAAAAAATATAACCGCTCATCGTTAACAAAGAAAACATTCTCATCAGATTGCAACCACTCTCTCCATACATACGTTAGTGTCGTTTGATATGTTTGATTATACTTCTCGCGGCAAATGATTGCATCATAATTTGACCTTGACTATATAAAATATTCCCACGGTTCGAGCGTGCCGATTATAAGAATTCCCCATCTTTATTGCTTCTCGGAATAAGCTAACGATTGGAAAATCCCCAGAATTGGATAATGGTGTCAGCAAATTTCTCAGAAATCCATATCTTTATGCCAACACCTGAATAAACAATCAATTCCGAAATTATGTCTCGCCACTGATTCTGAGAAATTAATTGCGTCGTAGTTTTATGTTTCTGTTCAATAATGGTATCATCATTCGAAATTTCCATAGTACAGTCAATCTCAGACATTTTACGCAACCGAATTTCTTCATTTTTTTTCCCAATGACAATGAGGTTGGATTTTTATTTTCAATTTTTGGTGGAATTTCTACCGATTTGTGTTTTTTGAGAAAATCGTCATTTTTTCCATCTTGTATTACTATATGGAAGCGCTCGTGAAAAATTACTTAAGTCTTTTGCCCTGTTCAATTGGCTCATTATTGTTCCGGACGCCAAAGAGATAAGACGTATATCTTCAGAGCAACTGTGTGTGTATATGTATGTTCGAGTAATATCACAAAATGTATGTTTCCTATACATGTACAGGATGTTGGCGATCGTTATGTTATTTCATTGAAAATTCTCTCAGATGGGGATATAGGAAAACCAAAATGCAGCGCTGCGACACATGTCAACGTATCACATTATGGATGATAAATGAAGAATAATCAATATGGGAAAAAATGAAAATTATTGTTTGGAATATAGAAGAAAGTAAAACATTGTAGAGTGTATTCTTTCAAATTAACCCAACCTAACCAAATGTTTGCGTCCAATGCTATTAAACAAAAGAATAAGTTCTGCAAACGTTGAAAACCGACTATGGTGTGCTAAACACCTTCGAAAAAACAAAAAAAAACAAAATCCATAGTCGATAGAGATTTGTATTTAAATCTACATATGGTTTCGAGTGGGATAACAGAAACATCGATGTCACATCTATACCTGATGACTCAGATACAGGCTATATTCTAGAAGTCGATCTGGAATATCCTCAATATCTTCATGATCAGCATAAGGATATACCTTTCTGCCCTGAGCATAAAAATCCCAAAACATGGAAACCATCATCGTCTCCGTCTGAACCCACTAAACTTATGGCTACCCTCTACCATAAAGAAAAATATATCATTCATTATGTTAACCTGAAACAGACTTTGGAAAACGGTCTTATTCTCAGAAAAATCCACAGAGTTCTGCAATTCGAGCAGTCTTCTTGGCTCAAGCCCTACATAGATTTAAATACAAATCTCTATCACCTATGAATTTTGTGCCGAAACCTGGACTCGAACCAGGGCCCTCTAGATTATGAGTCTAACGCTCTACCAACTGAGCTATTTCGGCTTACAATCATATGCATACTACAAAGTATATAACGACAACCATTCATATGGCTTGCAAAAAAATGTTGAGTGACTATTAGCCTGAAAAGTTATGGGTGGGGGAACATAATATAACTATTTCGAGAAAAAAGTATCTGAAATCTAGGGAATTTTTCCATAATCCTACAGGAAACTGCCATGAGAGTCTGTGTGTTAGAGAGAGATGGAGATAGTGATTATTCTCTAGATCTAGGGAAAATTATCAAAAAAGGTCAAAGATCAACCTGCCTAACCATCATGACTGGAGCTGAGCTATAACAAGAAGTGCCAGAACAACCCAAGGTGATTTAAACTTAACAAAATAATAATAAAAATTAAGCAGGTCCTTGCGGACCATCAATTTTTACAGACTCGAGTGAATATAACCGTAATTGACTATTAGCTTGGACTGGGAAGTTGACATCTGACCAATGCAATCCTACTCAATGAACGTCAAACAGGGTAAATACAAAAAAAATATATCAAATTTTCGAACTGACAACATTTTTGAGAGAGAGTTCGGGGATAGCCCCACGTTCGCCTGCAGATTTATTCTCCTCCAATACTCTAAAAATTCAATTTGTCCGCATCGACCTGTCTCGCGGATACCAACATCATTACATGGATATGGATTTCTTTGAGATAATTTCGAAAGATAGGTAAATATTGGACAATCCTCGAACATTGAACGATTCTGATATTATTCACCACTGACTCCCTCTAATATTCTCCTCCAATACTCTAAAAATTCAATTTGTCCGCATCGACCTGTCTCGCGGATACCAACATCATTATCATAAAGATGACATTTCTATGAAAGAATTTCGTAAGATAGGCGAACGATGGACGATCCTCGAACATTGAACGATTCTGATATTATTTGCCACTGACTCCCTCCAATATTCTCCTCCAATACTCTAAAAATTCAATTTGTCCGTATCGACCTGTTTCGCAGATACCAACATCATTATCATAAAGATGACATTTCTATGAAAGAATTTCGTAAGATAGGTAAATATTGGACAATCCTCGAACATTGAACGATTCCGATATTATTTACGGCTAATCCTCGAACACCAACATGAAGACTGACGTCACAGCGATGACATCACTAGTTATATAGATTTCAGCTGAGGTTCGATGGGGTGGTGAGATTGAGGATGGTTGAAGGGGTGTTGCCGAGGCGAAAAAGCAATGTTGTGATGTTTGCAAGCAACGTCCAATGGATTGATACCGGGATCGCCTCGTGCTAACCGTTCTTGTAGCCTTGTTCCAGCTGTAATAATAATAATAATTGAATGCATTCGAGAGCACCGAATTAAAAAAAAATTGTATTCGATGGCACCGAAATACTATAGGTATATGAAACTTACGTCCACAATACTGATAGCCGCCCAGGAGATGAGCTTCGAACGGGAGCTTGTTTATCAGACTGTTGAGCACACCTTCACCCTCGTACACCAACATGAAGACTGACGTCACAGCGATGCCATACTAGTTATATCGATTTCGGCTGAAGTTCGATTGGGGTGACGGTCTATATTCATATTTGAGTTGAGGGGGTTGGAGGGGGTGGGGAGGATGAGGGGGTTGGAGGGGTTGGAGGGGGTTGAGGGGGGGGTTGGAGGGTGTTGGAGGGTGTTGGAGGGTGTTGGAGGGTGTTGGAGGGGGTTGGAGGGGGTTGGAGGGGGTTGAGGGGGTTGGAGGGGGTTGGAGGAGGTTGGAGGGGGTTCGAGCAATGTTGTGATGTTTGCAAGCAACGTCCAGTGGATTGATACCGGGATCGCCTCGTGCTAACCGTTCTTGTAGCCTTGTTCCAGCTGTAATGATAATAATAATTAAATGCATTCGAGAGCACCGAATTAAAAAAAAATGTATTCGATGGCACCGAAATACTATAGGTATATGAAACTTACGTCCACAATACTGATAGCCGCCCAGGAGATGAACTTCGAACGGGAGCTTGTTTATCAGACTGTTGAGCACACCTTCACCCACGTACACCAACATGAAGACTGACGTCACAGCGATGACATCACTAGTTATATCGATTTCGGCTGAAGTTCGATTGGGGTGGCGGTCTATATTCATATTTGAGATTGAGGGGGTTGGAGGGGGGATGAGGGAGATGAGGGTTCGAGGGGATTGGAGTGGGTTTGAGGGGTTGGAGGGTGCTGGAGGGTGTTGAGGGGGGGTTGGAGGGGGTTGGAGGGTGTTGGAGGGTTTGGAGGGGGTTGGAGGGGTTGGAGGGTGGTTGGAGGGTGTTGGAGGGTGTTGGAGGGTGTTGGAGGGTGGTTGGAGGGTGTTGGAGGGTGTTGGAGGGTGTTGGAGGGTGTTGGAGGGTGTTGGAGGGGGTTGGAGGGGGTTGGAGGGGGTTGGAGGGGGTTGGAGGGGGTTCGAGGAGGTTCCTATGAACATGATTGATGTGGCAGCGAGTGTCAGTTGCAGTTGAGACGTTGAAGTGTAAACATGTCCACGCTGATACCTGATCCCAACTGTTATGGCATCCGTCTCGAACGGATCAAAGAATTTCATTGGCAGAAGCCATAGTGATTGAGGGGGATCATTGAGGTTCGGAAGAGAAACTTTTGAACTGACCGAAGGTTTGATAGAACTTCTTACCAAAAATCAACCAGTTAGTTTCACCAATGAAGACTTCTCAAACTATAAAACTATTTTGATGATCAGCAATGTACACAAAAGATCCGATGGAAACATCAATGCCAATAAGTCATGGAAATACAAGAATATAATTTCCAAATTGTTTCCACCCAAGAGGAAATGGAGTCCAAAGAAGGGTAAAGGACTAAAGAAGGGCAAAGGACTGAAAAGGACAACTAACCATGAGATTATAAATGACGATCACCCTGTAGATTGCGATCAAAACATGGAGATCGTTCAACAAGAGCACACGCTTCCCATCGAGAACTTTGACGTTTACGATGTGGGGCATAGAGGCGCGGTGGTGATGGAGAGGGAAGTAAACATGGCAGCCTATTCCCAAATTCCTTTCGAGCTGTTATCTGTGGTCCTAGCGGATCAGGAAAAACGAACCTTATGCTGTCGTTACTGATGCAAAAAAAAACGGACCCAAATTCGCAAATGTCTACGTCTGCATTCAAAATCCTTGTATCGCAAGTATCAATTACTCGAAGAAGTGCTGAGCGGTATGGATGAAATTGACTACTTCCCATACAGAGACAACGATGAAATCATCTCTATGGAAGATGCCCGATCTCATCTATTTTCATCTTTGACGATGTGGCCTGTGATGGACAACAGAAAATTCGCGAATATTTCTCAATGTGCAGACACAAACACATCGATGCCATCTATCTCTGTCAGACTTATTCGAAAGTACCCAAACAGCTCATACGTGACAATTGCAATATGATTGCGCTCTTCAAACAGGACGAAATCAACTTGCGACACGTTTTCGATGAGCACGTTTCCCCCGACATGACTTTCGAGCAATTCAAAAAGCTGTGTTCGGAATGTTGGTCTCCCAAAGCCAATACGATGCCCTCGTCATAGTCAAGGACCTTTGACTTGAACAATGGCAGGTACCGCAAAAACTTTGACATGTACATAAAAGTATAGTTGCGTCAAGAGCAACAGAAAAAAAATGGTAGAAATTCGTCGAGACATATGGAAAAAGTAGCTGTTCCCAAAAATGGCATACATTCGTTGCACCTGACTCCCGAAACTTGGAAATTGCTCCAGACAATATGATATGTATTTAGTGATTATTTTCCAATATATAGAACAAGAATTGTTAATGATTTATGTTTTGAATGAAGAATAGCGTATAATGACATTGAATTTTATTTTATATACCTTCTTTCCTATTTTCAGGTACAATGAGAGATTCCAAAGATATTTTTTAACAAGATTTTCAAACTTTTCGTGAAATTTGGCGTCTGCCAAGTATTTTCTGCGGAATTTCCCCCTCTATTGAAGTAATGCACTTTTTTTATTTCATTCATTCACTTACCTATTTCGCATTCAAAAATGTCTGAAGGTAGGCACTCTTCTTTTGGTTCGAAACCATTGAATTCATCCAAATTGATCTTTGCAATGGAACATTCAATTTGTGAGATCCCAACTCATACTTGATTGTTTGATCATTCTTGGAAATATATTTGAATACTTAAGCTTTAGGAACATTTTCAATTTTAAATTATGTCCTGGATCATTGAATCTAATGAAATATTTTGACTGGATTTTGGTGAAATGCATGAAAGTAACTGCTGCTGGTATGACATCATTCAAGCTATATATGAATTTGTGTGTCATGAACCTTTTCTCAGAATCGTAAACAGATTCGTTTCCAACTTGTTCTTTGAATAATTATATGCAATTGACCCCTACTTCATCTGTGATAAAATAAGTTTTATTTTTACTTGAAGGTAATGGTTTGGGCGTTTGAAAAGTAAGGATAGAAAACCCCCCCCCATTTAAATTTTTAGGTTATGGTTCCTCCTGAAAATGGATTTGAAAAAATAAGGTTAGAATCCCCCCTCATTTAATTTTGAGGTTTGCTTAAAAGGGGGTCACACACAAAGAACGCTGATGTTCGAGGGTGAGACTGAATGACGTCATCGTTTCTTTCGACTGTTCAGGAAGGTTTACAAGTTTTTGTCTGCCCGTTTATCTTGACTGGTCTCTCTATCCAGGCCCTTTGAATGTTTAGACAGAGCTGCCATCATTTTATTCAAAGTTTTGTATAAAAAAAAATCCCAAAATCTCTTAAAACCTTTTTTTATTGATACAAAATTTTATAAACAATAGGGTTTTTTGTTAATAATAATAATGATTTAAATTTAAAATTGAAATTAATAAAAAGATAAAAAAAAAATTATATAATTTAAAAAAATGAATTATGGATAAAAAATAATAAAAGGAAAATAATACAAAATTGGCTGATCGATAATAATGCTGGGGGGAGAGAGAGGGAAAAAAGCATTCATTTCGAAAACAACACAATAAATGGAAATTAAGATTTTTTAAATCGTTGGTTGGAGGTGAGGGTTTTCTATTCATTCATTATGCAAAATCCCAAAGAAGTAAAGTTCGATCCGGGGGTGAGGTTCTTTTATCGTCGAATGACGATTGTTTCAATACCAAAAAAATTATGGGATATGAACGGATGCACGTTGACTAGTCGATTTTTTTTTCTGATCTCTAAGACAATCGACATAGTCTTCACAAATTTTATTTCCACAACATTATATCGAATTTCCCCCGGATTTTAACACATTTTCCACCCCCCAAATTTTTTAG